>VKOC01016485.1:0-13414 GCA_009364415.1 Spea multiplicata
GGACAGGCAATTTTTACGATCTCGGCATGCTGTAAATGTGGTCTGCCACTTCGTGTCTGAGCTGTTGTTACTCCCAGAAACTTCCACCTCACAATAATAGCACATACAGTGGACCGGGAGACAGATTTAGCAGGGCAGACATTTTATTGATCTCCTTGGCATGACCCATTTTACTGCTAATTCTGTCTATGGAGGTGGCTGCCTATGAACCAGAGAAGCAGCACTTTTCCCGGTGTCTCCGGTTAAAACAGGGAGCGTTCCAAGGTATGGGGATAAAGTGATGAGTGAAGAATAATAATACTTGTTTTTAATAAGGTAAAAATAAAAGTGAATACAAGGAATGAAGGGGACCATGAAATCCACACCCCCCTTAAAGAAAATCAATGTTTTCATGTACTGTTCATGTACGTCCAGGGCTCTCTCCTTGAGGGTGGAGAAATGTCAAATTAAATTTCCTGGAGCAGACCACAATATAGTCCATACAGGCCTATATTGACCCCAAATAGAAAGTATAATCTCTCTCCTAATAACATTAAGTTATTTTGGGGCAACTAATAGCCCAAGATCAGATAATTTTTGACCCAATCTTGTAGCCCTAAGTGATGCAAAATATGTTCACGACCGGGACCTGTCAATTTTGGTGCCTAGCCTGTGTTCATTGAAATAGGTGATCTGCTACTGATGAGAAAAGGGATCCATGGATATCATTGGGACATAAATAGTGTATAATTATGTAACTTTTTTATCTTGTATCCTTCTTTAGATCAACAGGAATCACTGTATGATCTGCTTTCCTAGCCCTACCCATTATGTCCTAAATGTTACCCCCCTCATTCTTGTCTCTGCCACAGTATAAACATATTGTCAGAAATGTATCCCTCTGTATGCCTGCCTCAATGCTTTTCATAAGATATACCATGTTTGTGCTTGTCAGAGTTTAGTTTAGTCTTGTTGTATTATGGCTCATTTTAGACACCCCTGAGGCAAGACATTTCAGTGATGGGAGTTATTGTGTACCATCATCAGAGGGCTCCTCTTTATCTTCCTCCACCCTTTCTTTTTCTGCCTTAGTCTATTTTGCCTCCTATTCTTCTTATTTTCCTTATTTTTCTATCTTCTTTAAGAAATGCCCTTCTAGACTTGCAGTGGGCATGGCTTATGTGCTGAGCGCCAGGATATGACATCAAATACTGGTGCATATACACCTATACATGACATATACATAGACATTTATGCTCACACGCACTTATTCATAGCCATTCATGCTCACACTCAGTTATGGAAAGGCATTCATGTTCACTTTTTTTCTTATACAAAGACATTCATGATTACATACATGCTCACATGCACACAAACACATATATATATATCCCCTCTAATCATTCTTTCAAAAATGCATATTGATATATATACCAGTTCCTGTGTTTTTAAGCTGGGTGTGGATACTCTTGTGCTTACAACACTTGCATCTTGCTTGATAATGTTTAACTCTTTCATGTGCCCTGTGCAAATGATGTATCCATGTTCCGTTGCGTGACACTGTGGTGATTTTATTATTCCTTGCAGGCACCTCGCTGCCTGCTTCTGACCCCATGCATGCACTGGTGTCATGGCTACCTTGGCAACCTGCTTTGCTCTCCTTTTGAGTGGGTCTGTTAAGCTTTGTGTCAGCTTCAATCTTTATGCTGCTTTTACAGTGCAATGTTTTCTGAGTTTTCTTACTGTACTGCTATGTGCCTATTGTGTATTAAATACAATTTATTTACCTTTACTTAAATGCTAAATATAAATGGATCCTTGTTGTTGGTAAGGCCGAGATTTAAGTTTGCAGGAGGCTTATTTAAAAGGTAGCCCTGTTGCTGGTGTTTATGGCTGTAGGTTGACATTGAGAAAGGGGTTTTACACCCCAAAACATTTGTGGGACTAAATTATCTTGTTATCCAATAAAAGTGTGGATTTCACTTGGGTCTACTCCTGAGCCCTGTGGTTTTCTTCTTTCTAGTGTTTGCTGGATATTTTGCACCACTGTGCACCAGTGGAGCTATTTACCCAAGAGTTGCACCTGACAATAATGCTTGCAGTTTTTGGTTTTTATTTGACTTATTATCTTAATCATTTATTGCCAATTAATTAATTGCAGCTGTAAGCTGTCCCAAGGATACCTTTCTGATACAATATTTCCATTTGATTCCCCTACCTTAACCAGCAAGACACAGAGTCAGGATCTGCCTGCTATGAATGAGAACCTTAAATAGATACTACAACCAAACCATAGCAGCGACCAGCTTTTTACAATATTCATACCTTCTCGAATGGAAAAGTTTATCAATAATACAGCTAAAAGAACACACTGCCTATGAACCAGAGAAACTGCACAAAGGCTCCTTATTATCTTGAAGGGGTTAAGAAAATAGATATAGCTGTGTTAGCCCTACAGAAAATGTAGTCTTTAGTCGAAATTGAAAGCTTTTATTGGGTCAACATTAAAAAAGATTTAAAAGCACATAAACTTTAGGGACCTCACAGGATCCGTCCACAGACACAATGTGTGTATTATGATTTTTTGTGCATCTTGGAAGTACTTATGATAGACAAGTTGTGTTTTGAAAGGTGGTAGGGGAACCCCAACTACATTGCAACATCTGGTAAAAACATGACAGCAAGGATGAAGCATTAATGTTAAGAAGCTGATCTAGATAGATGTAAGCCAGCTAGCAGGCTGCCCCCTTGGTTTTTTATATTCACAGTATTGTTACTATATATTCTTAAGTCCTTAAGACATTGGTGAAGAGATCAAATTATTTTTATTTTTGTTAATATGTAATCAAAAACCCTGTATCCATAAAGCAATCATTTCTGCTGACTTGCACTTTTCAATTCTAGCAAAACATATTGAATGCAAAAAGTATGCATTAATTAATATTTATAACTTATGTCTTTTTTTATTAGTCCTGATATTAGAAAACTGATACAGATGTGTTAATACAAGTATTATTCTGTGACTAGCAATTTTGTTCTAATGCTATATGTCCACAAGAGGGCGCTTATGACTCATATTTGAGGCAACTGTTAAAAAAAGGAGCTTTTTATCATTACTAGTGTACATGGCAGCCATTAAAATGACCTGCACTATTCAACTTAACTCTTTCTCTGACTGTACCCTCTTTCTTCTCTTTCTCTCTCTTTTTCTTATGTCTCTCCTGCCCTCCCTTTTTTGTTTCACTATGCCTCACTCTTCTGTCCCCCACTTTTTTGTTCCCTTTCTTACTTTATAACTTTCTTTCTCTTTCTTTCTTTCTCTCTTCATTTTCTTACTTTCTATCAGGGTCAGGACAGGAGGGTACTGGTCACAACAGAAGGGTACCTTCATTATCAGTCAAAACTCTAACCAAAAGGAAGAAGAGAAGAGCTCTAAATATTTTAATGTTTAAGCTCTTTGCAAGCCTTGTTAACTTTGACATTCTTACCCAAACCTTAACCAATATCTTTAATCTCTCTCTCCTTTGGTATATTCCCATCCTCATTTAAACATGTTATCATCATTTTGTCATCCTAAAGAAACCCTTGCTTGATCCCACATCAAATTACCATCCAGTTTCCCTTCTCTAACTTCAACTAACTACATTTCTGTCAACAAAGTCTCTGCTTGACCCTCTACAATCTGGTTTGAGGCCACAGTCAACAATCTCCTCATCGCCTAAACAAAAGGCCGCTTCTCACTATTTCTTCCCTTCGACCTCTCTTCAGCCTTTGAAACACGTGACCACCCTCTCCTTCTACAAACCCTTCATGTTCATGTCAACTGTGGCACAGTTATTTCCTGGTTCAAACCCTACCTGTCTCTCTGTATTTTTCACTCGAACTTGCTCTGCACCCCTATCTGTTGGTGTTCCTCAGTTATTGGGCCTCTACTCTTCGCCATCTTCACTTGGAAAAGTTATATCACATTCTGGTTTCCGATATCACCCACAGTATATACAGATGACACTCCAATCTATATCTCCCAATCTTTCACCCTCTCTTCTAATTCGCCACACTGACTGTCTTTCTGGAATTGCATCATGCATTACCTGAAGCTCAGCATCTCTAAGACTGAGCTCATGGTAATCCTGCCATCCGCTCTGTCCACAATTCTTGACATCTTCACCACCGTTGACAACTCCACTATCCAAGTGACAGACCAAGTTCACTGCCTTGGTGTCACACTTGACTGCTCCTTCCTTCATTCCTCACATCCAGTCCCTCACCAAATCCTGCGTTTGTCACCTGAAAACATCTCTAGAATCAGCCCATTCCTCACACAACTATCCTCTGCTTCTCTGTGCCAGTCGCTTCACTGGCTCCCCATACCCTACACTAACACCACCACACACGCTGACACCAAGTACTAATTCACACACTCATGCTAACCCCATACAGTAGCATGCACACACTCTATCACCATACACTAACACATACATACACATACCCTCACTCTCTCAGTCTCTTATTATCAGTGCACCTCTTGCAGCTCTCCTGCCACCTTACCTTGCTTCTTATGCCCTATTATTGCAAGGTCACTTTACACACGTCTCTAATTTATACTTTATATATTTGTTAGAGCACCCATATTAACTTATTTTTCCTTGAGAATTAGAAATATAGAATCTGACCACAGATAAGAACCATTCGGAGCATCTAATATAACACATTTTCCTGCTGTAGAAACATCAAACATCAACATTCAGTCCTTGGTCTTGTCTTAAATTCAAAATAGCCATCTGTCTTTCGCTTCCATGCTTACATTTCGTTACTGTGTTAACCTCTACCACTTGTACTGGGTGTCTATTCCAATTATCTACGACCTTCTTAGTGCAGTAAAACTTCACTACATTACATCTAACGTATGTCTTAATTATTCCAAGTTCCAACCCATGAGGTTATTTTGCTCCTTTAATGGAAGTTGATTGCAACATTTGCAAAGGTAGGGTGAGGAGAGGAGACATAGAAAAAGATAAACTGTAATGCCAGTTTTGCCACTGATCTCTACATCCTTGCATTATACTTGTTTCTTATTTTTGAACTATATATCAAAACTATCGAGAAAGTGAGAAATCACAGACTTCTGGTAAATTGAATATTGTGGTTTTAGTTAAGCTAAAAGTTGTGGAGGTGATAACCCCCTTAAAGTAAGTCTAAAACAAGAATGGATAATGTGCACCCCTCCCATTCGTGGTATATGTGTTTATTAGTCCCTGGATAAAAGAACCTATTTAGCAGGGGCGAAAAACTCCTCCTCTCCATACAAAGCACTGGCGATGATCACATTACAAAATAATGAATTTATTGTGTTTTATTGTGATAAAATACAATGCAATGCCCCAGTTTGTGTATACTGTTCCCTGGGTGAGCTGTATGAGCCAAGGTAGGATAATTATTGATGGTAAGGTACAAAAAAAAATGTCATTTGGATTCTTGGGTTTGTGTTATTTCGGTTTTTATACAGCACCCAGCATATCAGCTTGCATATCTAATTTGTGTAGCATTTCATTTTTGCTCTGAATCATCAAAAAAGCTTGAGGCAACGTGTAATTTAGTACACATGTCCTTAAACAAAATCTGAGGATTGCCACATTTCGAGAAAAACAACATTAGTGCAAAACACTGAATCTTACAATGTCCATGGCATTTTATCTTTGTATAGATAGGAAGCTTGGCTTTGTTTTCCAGTAAAAGTATTAGAAGAAAACTGTGGAAGTATATTGCTAAATATATATATTTAAAAAAAAAACAGTTGCTTGTCTTAAAAATAAAACAGCATATAAAGGTCTATTCACTAAAGAGTGAGTTGGCAAATGAATAGCCTCAATATACAAGTTGTATCTTGTGACATTCATAAGACAGCTTGACCCTTTATGTGGGGAAGTTCGCCAAGGTCCAACACCCTTCCAAGCAATTTATTTTTGTGTCTTATAGAAAGGCGAATTGCTTTGCCATGGTTTGCACAGGTAGTGAGAAACTGAAAGCTACTTAGTAGCAGTAGGTTTCCTGCAAATTGTGCTGCTGCTTTCATATCCTATTGAAATAAATAGGGGTTACTGCCCTATTATGGCTCTTCGGCAAAAAAATGACATCATTTTTATTATTTAGACATCTGGTGGCAACTACAAGAAAACCATACAAACACATAATCTGATATTGGCCCAAATTTCTAGATAAGACCTCATTAGCTCCCCTTTGACAACCACCCGTGGGGTAAATGTTTGAAACATCCATTGTCAATGGTTGAATTAGCATTACTTTTATCTTTGAACGTATTTTTGTGTTTTAAAATTATCAATAAACAACTTTCTTAAATGTTTTGAAAACAAGTTTAATGCAATGGTTAAAAAGCAATAATGGATGAAACTAAACTGTGAAACTTTCCAGAAACTGAGACTAAGGATAGAAATGGAAAATAAGTGCTCTGTCAGACTCTCACATTACAGAATATACCAGGAGTAACTAATACTATTGTTCCATGAAGGTCTTTTATTACTCTTTTATATATTAAGTAGAGAGTTTGTGTTTATGCAACTTTAATTGGTTCCCGGATTATGTGGGTGTTTGGCTGTGTTTTTTTTCTGCTTTATACTACTGTGCTGACCGAAAGATCGCCCTAATGTTTAGCATAAAAAACAGCCATATGAAGTTTTGGAAAACACGATCTGCCCAATAACTTACAATGGAAAGGATGATTCTATATAACTCTTTATCTAGTATGCCATTTCCCTGTGGCATAAATCTCCATTGGCATGCACAGGAAAATGAGATCCAGATCGGTGCCAAATGAAAGCACAAATATCCTTCTCCTTCACATGCAATGCCGGGAAATGGCATCCTATGCCAGCAGTGCCATCACCCTCAGGTGCTACTACAGCTCACGTGGCGGTGTAGGAATTATATGTGTTTATGGTTCCTCCACACCAAAAAAACATGATTTCATTAGGAAAACTCTATTTCAGTAAAATGGTTAGCACAGGAGAGGAGGAGAGGATTTTAATTAGTGGTGGGGGCATAACTATGTACATGGCTTCCTACGAGACTACTAGGCATGTATATCAACTTACGGTACATCTCTCAGAAAGCTACTGAATCACACACATCCGGTCACCGCACAGACATAACTTGCTGGGATAATATGTGCACCATGTCCCATACCATCCCAGAAACACAATGATACTATTGCTCAGGCTGATCTTCTAATTACATTAATTGCAGTATGCTTGGAACACTGATATCACTAAGTTGAATTATACAAACACGTGGCTTTTCTCAAATAAATCTACAATTTAATTACAGATGGCCAGGAAACAGGGTGTCCATCGTTTAAGTACATGATCATTGGGGTTAATTATTTCTTACACTACAAATCCAATACAGAAAGGTCTGCCATATTTCCTTAACTAAAATGTAATTCATTGCAAAAGATAATTGTGAAGCAGAAAAACAGACGCAGTGCGTCATGCCTAATAACCATTGTTTTAAAGCTATAATTGCTATATCCACTCGGTGAGCTTTAGAAAATGTGCAGTAATTAGCCATTTTTACTACGAAATGTTTAACTCTTGTAACACTCTGCAAAATCCTATTGTTAGAACAACAAAAATGAACATTAATGAACCATCGTACGTCAGATATCTGGGTAATGTGCAGATGATATAGATTCTGTGAAAAAACAAACTAATTCCCCACAAAAATATATTTAGCTTGATTAACAAGTAATGCGTTTACAAAGATTCAACAACAATTTTAATAAGAAGGGTGACAAGGCAAGGGGCAATTGTCCTCCTTTTCTGATCTGATGTTAAAGGTTTGGGCTACTGGGTAAAGCCCAGGGTGTGAGCTGCTATTCCACATATAGCCACCAGGGTGTCTAGCGTTACAAGGACTAAAAGCAGGGTTAAATCTGGTGGGATGTATTTGGTGATCCTTGTATGTGCTCTCTATGCATCCTCTTTTAGAGGAATGGCCTGCATAGTGATCACTGTCCACCAAATTGTTTGGGACATTATTTTACTGGGCTACTCTGTCAACTTTCCCCCAGGCTGAACAGAATCAACCCTCTCCTCCCTATATTTGAGGATTTTCGGAGACAGACACATTACCAGAGTGCTACAGGGTCCAATTATTATAGACTATATTTTATAGACCAATTCTGTGCAAAATATTGGCCAGTGGTTGCCATGGTAGGTGTTGCACTTTTAGAACTTTGCACTAGGATTTATTTTTTTGAGTATGCTTCTGAATATGTTAATGTTCTTATTAAATTCTCAATATAAGTACTAATCATTTTTAGCCCTTTTACACTTCTAATTCATATTGCTTAACTCTGGTGTGTATATTTACAGAGGGAATACAATGCGTGGAAAAATCTCTGCTGAATAAATGTAATTGGCTGATACAGCAACTTGCCTGTAATATGATGACAATATGACATTTTATACGCAGTAAAAAGATTCTTGTTTTTCTACAGTGTGGGACTGAGAAGGAACCAGGAAGTCCTGTTGCACAGCTGTGCATGTATCTAGGATTACCGCCAACCTCCTTATTGCCAAGCTGGTTTCGCCACTCCGGGGAATTTCCCATGGCACCCTGTCCATACCATTACGATTAGCCAGGCTAGAGTGCTGTGAGTGAGACTGCTTACCATAGTATTCACCCTTCTCTGAGCAAAACCTGTAATTCATAATACATTTTTTTCCAATTGAATAGCCAATGATTTTAATAGAGACTTAATAGGGCAACTGATGGGAAACTCAGTGTTGCAGAGGTGCTTTTTATGGACAGGGCATGGCTCTCCATAAGGCAGTCTAGGAATAATATACATACATTTTAACCGGGGGGACTCCTGGGCCCACTGTGCAAGTTTCATTTTGGACACACTAACTAATGGAAGTCTATGGAGAAACAGAATTCATTAGCTATACCAAAAAAAATTAAGCACAGTGAGATGTTTGAGTAGAGAAAGTCACCTAAATTATTACATAAGTCAGAGCAATGGCAGCTTCTATGTCTGTTTAATGATTTTTATTGGAACATCATGAGATAAAACCAGATTGTTAACCTACTTAATTATATACAAAGCTGTATTTCATGGTCAATGAGAGAAATATTGTTTTCTGCTTTATCTTATACATTAAGTCTAAAATGACAACATTATACTTTAAGGAAGTAAAGGAAAGTATTGCAAGAGGGCCTTAAACTGTTGTAAACTAATTACTAATTAAGGGCATTAATAATTTTCCAATTATTACAATTAATTTCAACCCTTGGTGCAGCTCTATTACTTTCCAAAACATATTTTATATAATTCATAATTTCCTAATGTAAGTATTGGCACGTTTTTCTGTATCTGTATAATTAGTTACAGTTAGGTCATAATCCATTAGATACCTACTTTAGGATTAACTGCTAATTTTCAAGCTTTTTTTTCCCCACATTATTTTCCCATAAATTCCAAAATAAATAATAAAAAATAACTGAATATTTTCCTTAAAAGTCACCTTCCCCTTAGTAAATGTGTCCAAAAGATGTGGTTGTACATATATGTAGACTGCACACAGAGCCCATGATGGTCAACGTGCACATATAGAAGCATGGGCACATATAGTGCTAAAGACACAAACTCTAGTTAGAAATACATATTCCCAGAAATTTACAAACCTCCTGGCCCTTTGGTGCATCCATGCTTGAGCACTACCACTTCCATCTCTCTCATCAGTATTCTGATCGAAAAGGGCTAATAGTGCTTTTTTAATAAAAAAGGAATATATATTTAATAAATCAGCCTGTTTTTGTTTTTCTTTTTTTATTACGGATATCTTTTTTGGGAGGCACTTGTAACTCCTGATCCCAACATAGTAGCAGGGATCAGGGTGTTTAATCAGCGTGTCAGCCAACTGATCTCACAATATCGCCCCTAGAGCATCTGTTATCATGGTACCAAGCAGGCATAATAGAATGCTTTGTGGGATGATAACTGCCTATGAGCAGGTGATTGCTCTATGATCTGCAGATGACAGACCAGATCCTTACAAAGATGACAGTCTTTGTGAGCATGAGTCAAGGATAAAGAGAATTTTAGGATAGGTAAACCAAATAACTCCAAAACAAATGACATTAATTGGCAAACACAAATCACAAGATGTAGGTAAAGCTGTCATGAAGACAGATCTCCATGAGGTAAGCAGGGGAAGGAGATATCAGTTAAACTGTACAGGTGATGAGATAGAGGATGGGGATCAGTGTGTGTGTGTGTATAGTGTTAAATTCAATGTGTGTGTGTATATATATATATATATATATAAAGTCTATGGTTTTACATAGCAGGATATAATAACAATCATCTTTTTTCTCCAGAAGTGTAAAAATTAGGTAAATACAACCTCAGATTATATATTATACCATGTTATGATTTATTCAACAAAAATAAAGCCAAAATGGAGAAGCCGTGTTTGAAAAACTAAGTGCACCTAATGATTCAATAGCTTGTAGAACTACCTTTAGCAGCAATAACATAATGTAATAATTTTCTGTATGACTTTTTCAGTATCTTGCCTGGTGGTGGAGGAAATTCGGCTCACTCTTCCTTACAACTTTGCTTCAGTTCATTGAGGTTTGCGGGCATTTGTTTCTGCACAGCTCTCTTAAGGTCCCGCCACAGCATTTCAATTGGGTTGAGGTCTGGACTTTGACTGGGCCATTGTAACACCTCGGTTCTTTTTTTTCCGGCCATTCTGTTGTGGATTTGATGGTGTGCTTGAGATTATTGTTGCATGACCCAATTTCTGCCAAGCTTTAGCTGTGGGACATATGGCCTCACGTTTGACTCAAATGCATTTGATTAGCAGCACCTGTCTGCTGCTTACCATCTTAATTCCTATGAAGCAGTAATGGTGTAAAAAAAAGTCCTGCTAAGGAACAAATGATTGTTATTATGTCCTGATATGTAAAACCATAAAATTAAAAGAGGTTAAACTTTATTTTTCCACACATTCAAGTGGGGTGTTAGTGTGCAACTATATTGTGTTTTTTTGTGTTACTGTATTGCCTCAGTGTGTATGTCAGCATATGGTGTTAAAGTATGTGTTAGCATGTGTGTTGGGTGAGGGTATACTGTTAACATGATTGTGTCTGTTACTGTAGGGTGTTAAAGTGTGTGTTAATGTATTGTGTCAACATATGGTGTTAGAGTGTCTGTTATTATATGATATTAACATATGTGTGCCGTGGGTGTCCTTGCATGGTGTTAGCTGGTATCATCTTATTCTGTTCGAATGTCAGGGATGAACCTAGGGTTAGTGGCACTTAGGAGAGGAAGAGGAGGAGCAGGAGCAGGAGAAAAAAATGTGTGGGTATGTATGAAGAGTATATGTAAGTGTACAGTGTTACAATTAGTGGCTGTTAGAGTGCGTTTGGAGCTCTGAAGCAATACTGCACCCAGGTGCCACTAATTCTAAGCCTGCCCCTGATCCTACAGGTAATCTATGGCACAGTAGAAGAAAAAACAAAAAACATATTTGTTAGTGCCAAAACAATTTCACTAGGGAACTAATTTTATAGGGTTAAAAAGCCTAATTGTATTTGTGGTTTCAAAAAGACAAATATGTAACTTTCCCAAACTTTCAATTCTTTAAAAAAAATTGTATTTCTGTAATTGTTGTTGTTTTTATAGTTAATTGTCAACTAAGATAGAAGGAAATATCCATTGACTACTGTAAAGCAGGAGAATTGAAATAGCCTACTTCCCTGTTTATGCAAAAACAGACAGATCCACATTAATTTTTCATCTCATGCATATTTAATACATATAAAGAAATTTAAAAAATACTTGTCCTGACCACTTATCTAAGCATCAAAGAGTACAACTAATACCCCAAGTGCAGCATTGAAATTAATTGAATTGTTAAAGTAAATTCACTTATACCCTTTATTCTACTTACTAAAAACTGAGATCCGCAGAGCTCAGGCATTTGGCCATGAGCAAATTCAGTCCAAAAAACAAGCTGACAGTTGGGAGCCACAACCCTCACGCAAAAACATTCTCACTCTATCACACCTCTGCTTCGTCATGCATCCAGTGCCTCATGCCATCACACTTCCACAGTGGCCACCCTATCACAGTGGTGTCATGTAGCATCACTTGACCCAGCCTCCGTGAGTGGGCCGGAGGAGGTCTGAGCTGATGCAGCCTGCAACGCCTGGATCATTGGACCCTTGCGGAACTGCAATCTAATTTAGCTGTGCTGGCACTGTGGCTAGTCGGAGCATAGGCTACACAGTGCTAATATTGTCCTGAAAAGGACAATAAGTTGTCATAGCAGCTCACCCTAATCATCAGAAAGAACTAATGTTGAGGTGGAAAACACAAACTCTCTTTATTTGGAACAAGAGTAGATATTTATACACAGAAACATAATTGGATCAGGAGTAAAATCCCATCACTTTCAGACAGCCCAGCACCTCTATACAGTTCTATGGCCAGCCATGCTGACTATTTTGGCATGATTTCAAGGGAGCAGCATCAATCCTGGGGTACCAATGGAGAGCTCAGGGCCAGACGATGTAAGTTCAAAAAACCGACTAGTCAGTACTCGGACATAATCCGTACGGCAGCCAGGCCAGAGTTCCATAGCTACGGTTGGATAAACCCCGATACTAAAATGAGTAATAAAACCAGGGTTCCCAAATGAGCTCCCTCTCCATAACCACCTCCAAGTGCCCACCACAAAAAGAGCGATGTGGTGAAACAACCTGTAGCGACGCACCTCGAATTGTCGGTGGGCATCACTGCGTGTCCTAGCCGTGGCACAGTTCCATGGATTTGCAACTAGGTACCGGTCAGACTCATGGAGTGTTTCCGGCCATGTAGAGACCCCATAGCCATCTAGTACATGGTAATTTGGTTAGGGCGGGCCAGATGGGGTTTTCTGGTCACCCTGTGCCCCCCAATGAGCACAGGATGAGTTAGACATAAGAGGGAACTGGGCTGACAGTTAAGGAGTCAATCCATGAATGCGTCATGCCCCCCAAAAACTCAAACCTACCCCATGCGTCCTCAGCCTCAGCGTGTTTACGTGACATTCTCTCTACTATGATGAGCAAATAAACCTTAGCAGATCTTTCATTTCGTTCCATTATCATTTCCATAAAGAATCAGCTTGGTGTGGTATTTGAGCAGGAAAAGTCATCCCAAATCACATGACTGACAACAATGGTAGCCTCCAGTCCTGCAGATAAAGGAAGTTTATTAAAAGATAATGAGATAAAATCAGGTTTTTGTCATTGCTAACTTACATTTCTGTGTTTTAGGCATTTGGGTTCACAATTTATATAAAAAACTGAAGAACGCAAGAGAAATTAACCCCTACACTCCCCTATAGACATACCGGTA
>VKOC01016487.1:0-72200 GCA_009364415.1 Spea multiplicata
CTAATATTAATATATATCGGAAGCTGGGGCTAATATTAATATATATTGGCTGCAGGGCCTATTATCAATAAATATTGGCTGCAGGGGCTAATATTTATATATATTGGCTGCAGGGACTAATAATATATATCGGCAGTAGGGGCTAATATTAATATATGTTGGCAGCAGGGTATAATTTTTATGTATATCGGCAGCAGGGTATAATATAAGTATGTATATCGTCAGCAGGGTATAATATAAGTATGTATCCGCAGCAGGGGCTAATATTAATATATATCCGCTGCAGGGGTTAATATTAATATATATATATCAGAAGCAGGGTGTAATATTTCTATATATATGCAGCAGGGTCTAATATTTATATATATTGTCAGCAGGGGCTAATATTAAAGAATGAAAAATAACTGTCACTTTAGCTGTTATTTTGAAATCATATTTTAATCACAGTCTTTACTTCAAAGAGATAAATACATATTGTGTAGTTAAAAATGCACGTCTAACGTGTGTATATATATAGTGTATATGTACCGTTTTATAATTGGCCCCCCTACTTTGGTCCCTGGCCCCCCATGTGCCCCCCCTAAATATGAAAGCTGGAGACGCCACTGACTAGCCTCACTGCCGTTTTGAATGATCGAGCACCGTAAAGGCAGTTTCTTGGAACACAATTAAATAAAACCAATATTTATTCAATGCAAATCTTAAATATGTACACTTTACCTCTGTTAGCATTTCACAACAGTTTTGACTGTTCGAGTCTCTTGGGCAAGCCAGCGCTGGAGATGTTTGGCTAAAGATGAGTATGCAGACATGATCACTAGCGCGCAGGAGATGTATTTGACTAAATGTACATGCTGCAGTGAAAATAGCTGAGGGGTAGGGAAACAGAGCAAATGCATTGAGGACATTCTAATGGGCCCCTCTATGCATTTGTATGCAAAAAACAAAGGTTTAAATTTGATGCTCACCCATAATATGTAGTAAAATGCGGACGTGTCCTTTAAATGTTATATCAATAAGTCTTTTACATTCTGTCCTTTTGTTTCTTAGACACAACTAATATTAAATTCATAAACTTTTTTATTGTCATAGAACCTGTCTAGGGTTGAATGATAGGATTATATTGGGTGCTTCTTCTTGTAGGATTTTTTTCTTAATGTATACCCCTGTAGGAAAACATAATTATATATACGGTAGTTAATCAGCAATTTATTATAACAAAGTGTGTCTTAGTTGGTATTTTAAAATGTTGATGGATTTAAGTCCATTTCCAGTAGATGGCATTATCCTATAACTGTGTAATGATAACCTTAAATAACTTTAAATGATAAAGTTTCCCTTTACTAGATTTTTTCTCAGAAAGGATTGCATTGCACATTATATTTAAACAATACATTGAGTGAGGTTTTGCAATGCAAGCTGAGTTCACCTCACAGAAACACAAGTTAGGTATGTAACAAAAAAATAACACATATGTATTTGTTGTCTATTAGCACACTGATTAGATACAACATCATATAAAAATAAAGCCTTTTTGTTATTTTTACACTTTTATCTGTTATTATTTTGTGATTTTCTGTGAGGTTCAAAAAGCTTATGTGACACTATATTTTTCTTTCTTGGGCCAATGAAAGGCATCCCCCGTGAATAAAGACCCCATCTTCCCTTGGACCAATACATTTAGATGAATTTTCAAATATTGGGTTACCATTTCTAGGATTACATATGTATGTTTTGGAGGTCTGTCTAAAAAATGGCTGATTTTATTTTTTCTACCCTTCATGACAATGGCTGTTATAACATTTCTGCGGTGCTCATGTTTAGTGTAATTTTCTTCTTTCTCATTTACTAAAGCCACACAAGATATATATATCTTGTGTATGTATATATATATATATATATATATATATTTACTTATTATTTTTTAAGGACAAAGAAGGGCTTTCTTTAGATGCATTATTTGATTGTACCATTTAAAGTTTCTTTAAACTATGACTTTTACTTGAAAAATATTTTACTCTGCAAAAGCAATTGAAAAAACCTGCTAAATGCATTATACTATTTGTCATGAGTTTAGAAATACCTGGTGTTTTCAAGTTTTTTTGCACGTTTCTGGTCGCTCTGCCCTTTTGTGCTATTTGGGACGTCTTTGAAGCCAGACAATGCAATTACCCCCATCAAACCATATAATTTTGAAAACTAGACACCCCAGGGTATTTCAAATACTGGCCCTCTCCAATACTAAGTCTACTATCAGCTGTAGTCAAATTTTGTGGTACTAATTGTTTTGCGACTTTTTTTAGACACATTTTACTTTTGGTATGAATTTACAGCTCATGACATATGTTACTGTCAAACAACTCCTCAGTATGTGTTCATCTACATCCCCTGAGTATGTTGGGTTATTTGGGAGGTAAAAGGCCACAAGGTGTGCATTTTTTTGGGAATTTGGACATCTGGTAAGTCTGTGCCCATGTCCTATTTTTTTAGGACCTCTTTGAACCCGGTCAATTCAATTTTCCCCATCAAAGCATACACTTTTTATAACTAGACACCCCATGGGCATTTAACATGCCAATATTTCAACTCTTTTTCCATGTGAGAATTTTTGTGAAGCTATACCGTTACTTTTAGGACTTGCTCATAAATATAAACTTTTTTTAATACATATATATTTTGACCTTTTTTAACATTTTGTTGGAACTAGAATGTTCCCCTGATGGTGACATTGGTGGGGAATTATTTTACCCCCAAAACTTTTTTTTTTTAAAAAACTATTTTTAGCTTTTTCTTTTTGTTATGTTCTTATTTATTTTACTAATCACATTGTGATTAGATAGCTGTGTGTAATTATCTGTGTGTGAGCATGGATGTGTAATTGTGTGTGCATGAATGTGTAATTGTGTGTGTATGAGCATGGATGTGTAATTGTGTGTGTGAGCATTGATGTGTAATTGTGTGTGTTTGCATGGATGTTTAATTGTGTTTGTGTGTGAGCATGGGTATGTAATTGTGTGTGTATGCGCATTTATGTGTGCGTTTCTGTATGACCATGTATTTGTACATATGTTTATGTGAACATGGATGTGTAAGTTCGGTATCTTGGAAGGGGAGAGCAAGAGACAAAGAAGCCACAAACAAGTTGTTTGGGGGCAATGATGGCAGAGACAAGTTGTTTTGGGCAAAGATGGCACAGACCAGTTGTTCGGGGGCAAACATGGCACCGACAAGCTGGAGCAAAGATGGAATAGACAGGCTGTTTGGGGGTTAGGATGACACTGATAAGCTGCTTAGGGGTAAAAGCAGTACTGGCAGTTTTGATTGGCTGCTCACACCATAAAATATGCATTATTTAACAAAAAAATAGGGCAAAGAAAAGTAACTATACCAATGATTCATTTCAGTATAAAATACAAATAGATACACGTTTGATGATACTTTCATTTACACAGCACTTTGTGAGGGTATATAGGGAAAATTACAACATTGCACATTAACGCCTCCCATACTCCTTTAGCTCACCTTTCCTAGTCCCTCTCCTGCAATACTTTTACTAGTGTGGCTGGTCCATATCTAACAATGGCACTTTTACCTTTTACCTATTGTGTAATACACCCTAAATCCCTCTAGATTGTAAGCTTATTTGAGCAGGGCCCTCCTCAGCTGTTGTCTGTTAGTCAAATTGTTATGTTACATTGTTATGTCCTGTCCACCTATTTTACAGCGCTACAAAATTTGATGGCGCTATATAAAACAATAATAATATTAATTAAAACAAGTGATGTTGTCACTTATTAAAGTTGTTATATTTGCTGTTGTTCACCTTTGGCCAAAGCAATCCACGCTGCCTTGGAGACATAGAGAATGATGTAGAAAGGTCTAATCGCAACATCATCCACTGAATTCTCTGAGTTGGCTGGCCAATAACGCTATTCTAATTGAATAACATATCCACTGCTATTTCTCCAGGGATGTGCATGTAGATAAACCTTACAGTTAAGGAAGATGGCATAGAATGTAAAATAAAACTAGTACATTTTACTCCTTCCGTATTCTAGAAGTGCGTTTATTGGCCTTTTTCTATTATAGTTTATGCCTCAAACTGAAGTTATTGGAATCATTTATTTAGTAATTTCTGTCAGATAAACTGTCACGCTTACAGCTTTTCATGTTTAATTTGTAGTTTGTGTTTTTTGTTTTTCAATCTGGATAATTGTTTTGGGGCTATTTGACCTAAAAGCAAGGGGCCACTGTTCCTTCTTTTATGGGTGAGATATGTGGCAGAAGTTGATTTCTCCATAGAGTAATAGTACCTTGATTGGGTAGAATATTCATCCACATCCTGAGAATCCAAAGTTAAGATGACTGCTCTTATTTGTTCTACAAGGAGGGTTTCTATACATATAAATAGCTTATTTTAATTGGTAAACAGCAATACATGGGCTAAACTAGTGTACAGCCATGCAAAAGTGTACTATTTTGAAAAAGTGACATATTTCCTTTAAATAAATTAAATCCATATATTGTTTTTATATACCGTTCTCATTCTTACCTTATAGTGAAATCTGAATTTGAATATGTTATTCATAGTAGATTCTGCAAGAAACATACGAAGGAGCATCATGCTATCTGCGGGACTTGAATTAAGAGCGCAAAACCTATTGTTGAGTAGCTTTGTGTTTTGGTAATAGAAAGTATAATTCCTTTCATTTATTTTTGCCCTGAATGTGCCATCTGAGAAATTAACACAGTTAATATGCCAAGATCACACTTCTGCAACATAACTATTATATGAATATATATTTCTATAATTCAATGTTAATTCAGTGCAAAAACATCCGTTCCTGTATAAAGCAAATGATTGTTGTTTAGAATGAAAAAAATGTTTATATGTAAACTAGTGAAAAAAATACAGTACTGATCAATTTATTTCTATTTCTGCAATTGATAAAGATTTGTAATACATTTTGTAAAACATCTCAATGAAACCTCCCCAAAGTACAGCATAAAAAGATAGTAAAATAATATATATTTTTTGGTCGCTCACTAAATTTCTGGGTATGTGAAGATAGATGGGTGGTGAGAGGGACAGAAACATAGGTGGATAGGAAATGCAAAGACAGCTGTCACCAACGCAGTAATCTGACAGCTGACAGGCCCAGAGGCTAATCTGCCTTGCCAGTATAACTGCCTGCAGTGTCTACGAATAAGCCAAATGCAGTAACAAGAAGAAAAAAAAACGTCTTCGGAAGCCTGCAGTGAATAACCTCGCTTCACCTTAAACATGTCCTTAGAATGAACCATAACCTTCCAATGGAGTGAATTGTGGGGATTTCAATGTATATGAAGCTGAATTTATTTAGCCCTTGAAACACTAATTGACATTAAAAGACCTCAGCATACTACATGCCTGTGATAGAATGGTTAAAATGCTTTTATAACCGGTGCCTTCTATATGTTAAACCCCATTTTTTATTATAGATATTTTACGTTCTCGAAATGAAAACAATATATTAATAAGCAAAGACAGCATATTTATGTAAAATGTTGAATCTGTAGCTTACGTGGCTGGAGCTGATTTTTTTTTTAGTTATTTTCTGTTTGTTTTGTTTTCTCATATCATTGCTGCTAGACTAAAGCCGCAGAGACAATATATATGTCAAATTTGCAAACACCCACACTGATGCTCCAGCTGTCCTCTCTGCAGCTTCAAATCGCTGTTGGAATCCAGACTGCAAACAAGAAAGACAGACACAATTGCAACAGTGTTTTCTTTTTTTTCTTTTTGTTTTGTATAGGTGTGTTTTGTTTCTCAAGATGATATTTGAAAATAGACTTAATATACGTCTTGGAGTCCTGACTGTTGCCACAACATACACATCCGTTTTTACTTAGTGTTTAGCATTAGAATGTAAGATTTGTATCTGCATTATTGTTGCAGTCATATGTAAATATATATATATTGTTCAAGTTGTTGATCATTGGTACTGTTTGTATAACCTTTTTCATTGGTTTAGTGCTGACAGCTGATTTAGTTCCAATATATGACATTATTATATGTTAAAAATACTATAAATTTTTATTTACACCATTTTTATTTTGTTTTCCAACAAAAGAAACAAATCAAAATCAAAAATTTGATTTACTGTACAATATACTTTAGAAAATTATATATTTTCTCCATATTATGATCTTTGGGAAATAATTTCTACCCACCCCAGAGAGCGGTACTGAACAATCCCAGCATGAATAATATCACTTGTGCTATTTTTATGTAGCACCCTGATAGGTCCAGTTTTCTCTTTCACCCATGGTTCATGCTGTGTCTAACAGCCTCTTCCTGCACTGGATGATTGAGAATGATTCCTTCAACCTTGGAAAAAATAATATGTTATCAAAATCCAAGTATGATTGCCTATATCACCTTTGCATTTAATCTGGGAGGTTACATTACTCTGTGTGTCTTTTAATGCAGAAGATTCTCACTACTAGAATGCATGACATTTCCATTATTTCATTGTAGGCAACCTATCCTTCTCAAGCAATGGGGTTCATTTGGCTGCTTAAACCAAAACCAGACGTGACAAAATTTATTTAATGCCATTTATCTCTATTCCCCTTTCCCGCTGCTTTCCCCCCAGATCTTGTATTTATCAATGTTAGAAGGATCGTCCAGCCAGGGGGAAGGAGGGAACCCATGGGGCTAATAATGGGTCCAGTAATAGCACCACAGGAAATATCCAGGCATGGTATACACTATCTCACAAAAGTGAGTACACCCCTCACATTTTTGTGAGACCTTGTCCAGAGTCACATGACACTTGGGAGGGAAAATGGCTAATTTGGCCCAATTTGGATATTTCCACTTAGGGGTGTACTCACTTTTGTTGCCAAGGTTTAGACATTAATGGCTGTGTGTTGAGTTATTCTGAAGGGGCAGCAAATTTACACTGTAATACAGGCTGTACACTCACTACTTTACATTGTAGCAGAGCGTCTTTTCTTCAGTGTTGTCATATGAAAAGATAAAATAAAAAATTTACAAAAATGTGAGGGGTGTACTCACTTTTGTGAGATACTGTATATATGCTACATAAAATCTTTGTGTTGAACCACAAGTAAAGGTTTTTGGTCAAGGCTATTCGCTGCGGGTGCGCAGCATCCAGGTGCCCCAGTAACCTTGGTGCCCGGCAGGGTCACTTCATTCACGTTACATGAATTAAGTAGTAGTAGTAGGACGGCAGCTTCCTCATAGGGTGCACATCTTAGCCACAGACCATCATGTTTAGGTATTTAGTATTGCCCCATGGTCAGTCGAGTTAAGGGTTGACTTGATCAACTAGACTCGACTTCAGCTGCACACCCTTGCATGCTAACACTTGCAAAAACAACTGCCAGGTTCACTACTGTGTGAGTTGTTTGCCAGGATTTGCGAATGGCCACAACTTAAAATGCAATGGGAACTTTAAAATAATGCCCTTACATTGAAACTAATTAAATAATTTTATGAAAAGATTAAAAGTACACAGGACTCGCTTTTAATGAAGAATGGGTGACTGTGAGTGGGAAGGAAGGTAATTAACCTTTGAGGGGGGTATATGCATTAGCAAGGGTTGGTGGTTTAAATAATATAAAAGGCCCTATGGGAGAGAGAGAGACTCCGAGCTGCACTGCCCCCTTTCCCTGCACATTGAGGTGTGCGGTTAAATAAAACCCCATCCAGTGTCCTGTGGTATGAAGGGGGTGAAGTTAAATAAAATAGAAAATGCATATGAAAAACCCTACCTACCCTCCACATCTATCTTTGCCTGTAAGATGTGTCTTCTGCCTGCGCAGGAGCATTCTATATATACTTCTGTGTACCAGTGGTCCCCATTGTTTTATTTTTAGCTCTCCTATCCCCATGGGCAGGGGGCACGGGAGACAAAGATGCACCCAAAGGTGCATTCTTTAAACTTTATCCCACTTTGCCTCCCATAGGGCTTTTCCTATTTTTTAATTCCCATCCTTATTTGCATATACCCCCATTAGTCATGTAATTATATCCATCCCGCTACGCATGGGGAGAGGGAAGAATGGGGCAATTGTTGGCTCCCCATGGTTAATAGGGGGTCCTGGGAACCCTCGTTTTCTGAGTTGGAACAGAATTTTTAGTTCATAGACTTGCCCAACTTACTGCTTCACTAGTGACAGTTGGTAGTTTTTTTGTGCTATACCAGTTCGGTATACTCAACAGCTTGTAAGTTTTATTTACACAGCTTTTGTATGTATTTATTTTTTTACATACTGATCATATCAGTATTACATTCTATTTGATTTGAAGGGACATTCCTTCACCCTCATTTTCTTACCTTTTCAATCTATATTGCCATAAAACATTTGCCTTAATATTCAAATTTGTAAAGTACAATTCCTATGCTATGACCCATTCTCTTACCCATCTTGACATTCCTTATTAATACAGTCGTAGGCTATTAAACTTGATAGCCTCTGGACTTGTGTTTAGTGTGTTAGACTAGAATATTGTCTTAACATCAGCAATTGCCACCTTTCTGTGGTGATTATAAGCTTAACTGTATAGGATATATCTTGTACCACAGTGTTTAATGATAACTTGTTATAGTACCGTATTTCATTTTGTGCTGTTTGGACTGCAGGCTATATGGTCCCTATGGACCGCAGAGTTTCCACCATCAGTTTTCACCTCTTGGTTGCGGATGCTGATGGTAGTAAAATTGCAGAAGACAGCTGTGACTTTATAATGGGCCTGCACAATGAATAATATATGGTGTAAGTATGATATAACTTATCTGAATATCACTTCAAAAAGGTCATTATCGCAGCTATTTACGGTGGAACTATAGCAGTCTGAAGGGACCTTTAGCTGTATATCTTATAAAGGTCTATGCGCATATGCTAAATACTGAGTCTGTTTTACAACCACTAAATTTATTACCTGTTTAATAGCTGCAACTATGCTAACTCCAGGGGCAATGTAAAAGTCTTTCATTAGCATTCCATAACGTCTAATTTATGGCAGTAGACAAGATGACATGAAAAAATACCATTTACTTAGTAAGTCAAAATTTTTACAAGGCCACTGACTTCATATAAGCAGTGTTTAGTAGTTTTCTGCCAATTACCTCAGGTTATTACCTTATTACAGAAATAATATTAAATATGTAAAAGTTTATATGTATTAATTACGTAAACTGTAAATGTTTATGGCGGTCTCTGTCAATCACATTTTATCCAATTTCTCTAAACGATTATTGTCTCTTATTTTGAATCACCCATCACTGACAAATTAAATGTATTCACTTTTAAACATAACATTTTGAGGCAATTGGGTTTATGTTTAGGTTTATCTTTTTATTTATGTAGAGGTAGAAAATGTCATTTTACCATTTTGTACCAGTATTATATATATATATAATTTGTAACATTCTATATATCATTTTGCTCTAGGATTAGTAGTGTTTGAATTTGTACAACGCTGTTTATCCCATTGTCTCAATGGTTACACGGCCAGAAGCTTTGTGGTGTTAAATTTGAATTTCACATACATACATTAGGGTTTTAGGCTGCATTTACTAAAGGGCTGTATCGTTTCCGTGCTTTTATTATGAGCTATTTTTATCTTCTTAAAATCAATTAATTTTAGAGATTATGTAAATGTGAATTGATAGGAATAGATAATGCACATAGAGCATACTTTTTTTATAGGCCGATTTTTCACTGGACCAATAGGCAAAAGCTGCTCCATGGGCAGAATCGTACCAACCTTTTCTTGTGGTAAGTTTTGTGTTCCTGCCATCCCTAGTGGCACCGTTAGAAAAAGTAAGACTAGACCCATGGCCATTCCTAGTCTGCTTTATGCATTTTCCAGACTGGCTCATTCGAGTCAAAGGGCCAACTGGGGTACAGGGCTATGAATACACTTCATTGTTTCCTCAGGGACAAATAACATGAACAATATTTAAATTCAAAAGCAATTAGTCATGTTGAGAGACACTGTGTTGGATATATAATGCACTTGAATAAAGATTTCCACACCATAATTTTAGTTCTTAAGGCATATTCAAAACATGAATGGAATAATACCACGTTCATACCAATGTACTGTTTTGCAGCTACATACTTATCATGGTTGAGAGGGAGAAAAAAATCACTTTTTAAGCTATTATTTCTGTCTGCATCAATATGCTAATCATGCTATGTTATTTTTAAATTGTTATAATGATATGTATAATTGATACCATTTTTACACAGTATGGTATTTATGGGGATATAGTGATTAATGAATTAAAAGTACTCCATCTGAATATTTGGTTATGTGGTCATAAACATTAGGCTATGCTTTTGTCGTGGAAATGTATAAGCCATACTGTTTTATTGTGTGTTTTTCATTATACTTATTAGCTTTCTGTATATTATTAGAATTCTCAGGCTAAACTACAGAATACCAGCTTTGAGGAACTATCATAATAATAAAAATACATATATAGCACATTAGCCCAAGAGAAAATGGAGTCAATACTGGAAGCTGATACCATCTATTGGGCCAACATTGAAAAAGATGTAAAGTCATAGGACCTCTGATGTCTCTTCTTTGGTCCTCAACAACTACAAACCCTTCAATAGACAGGATTTACCCATTTGAGTTTGTGTGTGTGTATATAATGTGGGTATGTTATTCAAATGTTTTGATTGAACCTTATCCACATTTGTAGCTTATCTCATCCAACTGGTCTTATTTTCCAGAGAACTCATCTGTTTTGACCTGGAGTTCCCGGGAAAAGCCCTGCTTCCCTAAATCTTCAAGTCATTTTTCTTTTTCTCTGGGTTGGGGACCTGCGCACTGCAAGATGGCTTTTTTTCAGGTGTGGTGGATCGATGGTCCTGTCCCTGATCACGCATCCTCTCTCTTTAGGCACCCCCGCAAAAGAGGTGTTCCCATTTTAAAATATACCAGGAAAGAACTCAGTGGATCATTTCATACCACATAACATATCTTAGTACATGATTTAAAAATTCTAGTACAGATTAAAATGCAACATAATATGTGTGCCCCGGAATACATATTATTGGTGTTTCTTTTTTTATCACTATCTAGAAAATAAAAAATATACATATTTAAACAGACAAATTGGTTTATATAAATATACTACCATTGAAATGATATTAAAGACATACATTTGTAAAATGTACTTTACATTTAAAACAAATATTGAAACATATTTTCCAAAACAAGGTTATCTGAATCTGAGGTATCAACTATTAAAGTGCTGGCTAATCTAGATATCGGTAATGGTGAAAAGGCATCTTCTGGGGGTCTAGTCCCATAGTGACATATGACCATATTTAGAATTCTTTGTACTTACATCATGACATAGATTATCTATATGTTCTTATTAGGGGTCCGGTAAGTGATATCAAACTATGTTCTCTAATTCTTCATTGGCTAAAGCGGATCTTTGGGTCCACCTAGGCCATAAACCTTTATGCATTGCATATTCCCCACTGGTCCTGTAAAACTCTCCTCCATAGTGCATTGGTAATCCACCCGATATTCAATTTCTGCCCAGATGAATCGTTCATTTGATTTCCATTTCCTGGTATTCTATTGAGAAGGCTGCCTGCACGAATGTTGGCCTCTATTAACATTTTTGGAGCAATCTTGAATTAATTAGGAAATTTCAAATCCAATTATTGTAGATGTAATTAAAAAGATAGGTAAGATTAAAAGAATTTTTAATGTCCCTGGTGGCCTCCCCTCTTCTCTTATAGGTATACTTAATTTGGCAATACAAGACATTAAGAATAGTGATTCTTTTAAGATATGATGTACATTGTATTTTTCTGTATTCAGTATCTTGTGTTTATCAGAAATAAATATTTGAAGTTTAATATTTGTTTTTCTTAATAATTGTAATATATCTATACAACCTGTAATGTGGACAAATCAGAAGAAGTCAAGGAATTATTAATTTCATTGCAGACTCTGGGATGCTTTTTGCGTGCTAATGAAAGTCTTGTTTAATAATCAGATTTACTTTTGAACAATGGTTTGTGTTTTGGGAGATATGGTTAGAATTCCAAGCATCAGTCACTAATCTCTTAAATCTATGTAGTGATTGAAAAGTGCATAGCAATATATTATGTGTATTACAGGATTGTAGCTATTATTCTAGAGAAATCACATAGTTGAAGTATTCAAAATGTATGTAGGAATGTACATGAATATATCTTAAGGGTACATTTATAATGAAAATCTATTATGGGTGGCAAGAGCTATGTGTGTTACATTTTTCATCTCATTAAAACATATTAAATATACTGTATATAATAATATAATTTGTGAATGTGATTATGTGATATCTCAGAAAGCTTTCTTGGTGTACCCATATCATTATTTCTGCTAATTTGTTTAGACGCATTAACAAATGTGCTGCAATAAGATGCTACAAAATAGGGCATTTTTTCCCCTACTTACTTCATTATTTAATTAGACTTTAATGGTTTCAAACACTATATGTGAAGAAGCTTGCGAGCAGGGCTCTCTCCACTTAATGTATCGGTTTGTCTTAGTCTGTCAATTCTCGTCTTGTCATACCTCTTGAATATATGTATCTTATTAAGCGCTGCTTAAATTGTTGGCGCTATACACATAAAAGATAATAATAATAATAATAATACACGACAAGCATAAAGCCTACATTTTCTGAAACTAACTGATAACAGTTACAGTATGCAGACAAGAATTGTCAAACATTTGTTGTTTTATTCACCATGAATCCCATTTATTACTCTTAATCTACAAACTGCTACATACTCTTATAGGAATGAAACCAGCTTCTTTGCATAGCATAACTTTGATCCACATACACCATGTTGACCTCCTTGGTTTAAAGTCCACAATTGTCTGAAGCTCGCTTGATCTCCCCCTGCAGGTCAATCGTATGTATTGTATTCTGAGTTTTATCCAAACAAGTGCCAGGTCATATGCAAAACACATTGAACTATGAATATGTGAACCACATTGTACTATAAATACAAGCCACACACCAAATTCCCTTTAAATTGTGGGTGTTGCACACTGACATTTCAAAATTAAATTGCAAAGGAACAATGAATGAAAAAAACAAACACCAACAGGTTGTCTAGCTAATAATCACTGGATGTAAAAGCTCTGCCATGCAGTATTCGAAATGACTAATGAAATGCTGCCCCTTACTGTCTATTGAAGTCTTGCACATTTTTTTTTTGTGTAAGGCAACAACTTTGCAGACATTACATAATTTTTTACTTTATGTAACTGTAAAGTCAAATTGATATAGCTGAATTAGGCCAGGAGAAAATTGATCCTTTTTTGTTTATACCTTTTATTGGGACAACATAGAATAAGACAAAGTTACGTAAACTTTAGAGACCTCTTCTGAATTTTTTAATCCTCTTCTGGATTCCATCTTAAGAAGAGACCTCTGAGGTCCTCCGTTTGCACCTTTAAATCTTTTTCTATGTTCTTACCATTTTAAAGTGCGGTGGAGTATGATGACTCTATAGATACCAAAACATAATTACATTACTTTGACCCAACAAAACAAAATCAACTTCAACTAAATATTACAGTTGAGAAGATGTATGCAACCTGCAAGTCCTGGTGTGCTCTGCATCATTTAACTATACATATAATATTTATACTGTATATGTATCCTATTTTGGGTGTAACTACACAGGTTACCTCTAATGTAGCAGTACAGTAAATAGATTCTCCAGTCCGAACCCTCTTAACAACTTTAGGAAAAATGTGAGGCCCACTGATCCTTACCATTTACCGTTTATTTTAAGGGATAGATTAATACATCTGAAAAGTTACATGGTTTGTAAAATGTATACCAATATACACTTTGCCAGTGTGCATAATTTTATATTTATTTATATTTATATATTTTTTGTATGTGTTATTTCTGTAAATCTGATTTTAAGATTGCAAATTGTATTTATTGTAAATGCATTTTGCTTAGATTTTTTTTTTACAATCTGCTAAATGTATATTTTAATGTTATTACATATATCATGCATTAGTGCATCACAAAACATATTTTCTATTTCTTGAACTAATTGAAACATGAAATGTCTTCCTTGTAGTTAGACAAAATGTAAAAAAGCTATTTAGAGCTTATATTGTTGTATTGAGCACTGTGTGTAAAATGATTCCAGACATGGTTTCCTGTGAGGCACAAGTGGATTAACTATGAGCACAAGTGGGTTCCAGTGAGGTATAAGTTGATACCCTGCTGCTTTGAGTGTGTTCCATTTTATAGTAAATGTACCATTTTAATGCAAGGAGATTAACGGCACATTAGATGATGCACCTGCTAAAAATAATAGAGTCTCTCACTTTCGTAGAAACCTTCAAATGAAGATAAAACCAGGACCTGACTAAGAATGAAAAATGGACCTGGAAAAAAAATGAACACTAGCCCCAGCAGGGAGAAGTAGTTGAAGAAATAGGAACAAAAGAGGCAAGACAAAAAGCTGATCTGTGTAAAAGAAGACAGGTTAGAGGACCTTACCTGATCAGGAGCTCAGGTAGATTACCTGCTGTCACTCACCGACCTAGGGACTGGCCCGTACAGTTGAGCAGGATACGTGTAGATGAGGAGCAACGTTAACAGGCTGAACTTCAGGAGACTCAAGTCACAGGAGCACAAGGGTAATCCAAAAGGCCAAGCAGCAAAAGGAACAAACCAGAAGTGAATGTCCAATAAACAGACAAAGCTCATCGCCGAGTAATCCAAACAAAAGGGTAGGGAAACAGGTAATCAGGGAGACAATGTAGCAAGAAAGAAAAAAAAGGTTAAAGCAAAACACTGGTGTCGGCACACAGAAAAATTGAGCACCTGTCCACAGGTTATATGGATTTAAGTAGGGTGGTATTTGCCTGTGAGCATTGGAAAAAAAAGTGTTGTATCAAGATGTTACCAATTAACATGATTGGCGTATGAGGTTACTATCAAATGGGAGAACATCTGTGTAATCAGGCATTCTAGTTAATCACCTTTGCTTTGTTCCTATAACGACCCCTGACCAGGTGATGCTTAACCCACAAAAAAGTGTTTTGAGGAAATAAACTGAACTATAAAGGACTTGTGACTCATATTTTTTTTATTACCTTTTGGGGTCACATATGGAGGGTTTCCATATAATCTATAACCAGTGATGCATCCCAGCATAGGCTGACTAGGCCTAGGGCAGCAGGTCCATGGAGAACGCAGTCTCCCTGCTGCAAAGGCAGGGAGCAAATCTCCCTCTTGGGTGGCCAGACCTCCCGTTGTCCCACTGCTCAATGGAGCAGTTACAAGGGAGACTGCTG
Source organism: Spea multiplicata (assembly GCA_009364415.1). Classification (NCBI taxonomy): domain Eukaryota; kingdom Metazoa; phylum Chordata; class Amphibia; order Anura; family Pelobatidae; genus Spea; species Spea multiplicata. The sequence goes on from VKOC01016487.1 coordinate 15,380, forward strand.
ATCTCCCCAAATAGCACACTTACACCAGGAAAGATCTCTGAGTATATTATATAGACAGATTTATCAACCTAATTTTTCCATTAGCACAGATCTAATTATTTTAAAAATGGGCTATATTTTTATTGTATCATCAGTTCCAAGGGCGGAAAGTTAATTGAATGTATGGATACATTTGAGAATGTCATGTACTATAAACTACATAATTGAATTTATTGAAGAATGGTTTGAAAATAGTGTTTTTCTGCTGCAATAGCAATTAGATTAAGAAGAACATCCATGTGATGATAATAGAGCGAAAAAGACTCTTTGAATGATGTAAAGGGACATCGGGCATCTTGTCACATTTAAAATGTAATTAAAACATAAAGGTTTTATGTCTTGAGAAATGTAATTGTTGGAATTCAATTAGTAATGATTCATAAGCATAGTGTATCAAAACATACACATCTATTTAGTCAAGTACATATTCTTTGATTATCTGAACTACAGAGTCAGAAATAATTCAAATAACTGACTAAAAGCAAGTTAAATCTTTTCTGAATATAGTTAAAAATAAACATGCAAGATATATATATATATACTGTAGTTGTCATAAAACAGATTTTACTGTAAGGCCTTTTGTGTTTAACAACATAAATCCTGCATTAATAAGGTATTTAACTTTCTTTTCAGCATCTGCTTACATTTTAACTGTTGTGGTTCTGGAAGCTGTGAGTTTGGTCTTCTTTAATGCAATTTTGAATAAAAAAAGTGTGTTTTAATTGACTTGCTAGTTATTTGAAACTTGTTGGTGAAAACATTCTTGTAACTAATTGGCAACATTTTTCCTGATTTCCAGATCTAGATTGATCGAGAAGAAATAACCACGAGTGTTGAGGTATACATAAGGATTTTGTAGTTGTAAGGAGAGGAATTTTAGTAGCATAATAATTTAGTGTGTGTGACCATGGATGTGTACTTTTGTGTGTGTGAGCATGGATGTTTAATTGTGTGTATGTGTGAGAATGGAGGTGTATTTGTGTGCAAGTGTATACATGGATGTGTAATTGTATGTGAGCATGGATGTGTACTTTTGTGTGTGCGAGCATGAATGTGTACTGTGTGTGAGCATAAATGTGGGGTGAGATGGAGTGTGTGTTATTGAGTATGAGTAAGTGTGTGCAATTTACGTTTACTTATGTTTTATGTTGGAAGGGGGGGGCAAGGGGCAAAGAAGGCTCAACTAGCTGTTGAAGTTGGGGGACAGGGGGTGAATATTCGCATCAGGGCCTGGTAGTTTCTAGTTACACCCCGGATGGATCCCACTGGTGGTTTGGTTGATTCTTTCTCTTGGCTTTCTCCTTAACGTTTTATAACACCATGGCCTCAGTGTTGGCACAGGCTTAAAGATGCTACAACTTTAATTTGTAAATTGTTGTTTTATTTTAAATTACTACAACATTGTCAACACTTAAAATCCAATTTATTCATTAAAACTACCTATTTGATACCGGAAAGTAAACCAATGTAATGTTAATCTTTAGCAAACAATCCAATTAACAAATTAAGTGCAAAGCAGGAGGGAATTTAATGTCAGGACTTTTACATTCTGTATCCTCAACAGTTCTATCTACCATTCTTCTGTCATAAGACATCACCCATTTGCCTAATTTCACCAGGACACCCAGGTCTGCAATTTCACCCTGTTGCAGACTTTTGTATAGACTGCGGAAAGATATCATTAACTTTACTAGGAGCATGAGCAGTTTTGACTTAAGTGTCATACAAATGCTGTGTTTCCTTTAGACACTTGTCAACTTATATTACATTTATTATCTATTATTTATCTATTGAAATTTTAAATAAAATCATAGGATCAGATCTCTTGATATGGAAAATGTCACATAGAAGAAAACATAGGGACTCCTATTGGCACAGGAAGAGTTTAGCTTGTGAGTCCAATTCTGATACTCAGAATACTGCAACAATTATAGTGAGAAGTAACTTGTTGTAGCAGGTACTCAGGGTAACAACTCACTAAACGGGGGAGTTCACAGGAGAGTTTTCATGCCCATGGTATTACAGAGCTCTGCAGCGATACAACTCACAGTAATGTGTACTTTCATGGTATTAGGATAAACAAGTTTCATGTGGCAACATGATAGATTGTAGCTTAGTATAATTTGGTTATTTTTAATATGAAAATATGATGCAGCAGATAAAATATTTTAAAATAAATAATCGTGTCTGCCTTATATTCTGCTCGGGACAGATGAACTGGAAATTTGTATACGCTGCATAAACATGGAAAGTGTGCAATTCAGATTGTGATCTGTTATTATGTCTGACTATGGGTTACGTGGCCATGAATAATAACCCTGATAAAGCAATTGCAGCAGAAAAGGTACTTTATTGAATGGAGAGGTTTTTTTTTTATTGTGATGGAAGTAGAACTCTTAGATTGTACAGGTTTCCAGCTGTGGGATACACATGGTACAGTATGCGCAAGTAGCAATTCAATATAGTTTTTATCACTGTGTTCTGGAACATAGATAAGGGAAAGTTTATATTAAGATAATCAAAGCAGCCCACTGATGGAAAATATGCAGGCGATCAGCAGCACCAACCACTGATGGAGTGCTAAGCACTGGCATAACTACCGGGCCTGTGCCTTTAGGGGTCCCGGTGCAACCCCTGCAACCCTTTCTTCCTGTCTTCCTTTCCTGTAAAAGTTTAATCTACACTATTTTGAAGTGGAATGGGGAGGCAGGAGCATATTGGGGGTCACGTGAGATCACTTGACCCCGCTGCGCAAGCAGCCAGATGGAAAGCTGCAAGAGAGGTGAGGGGTAAGCGGGGGCAGGAGGAGGGTGGGATGCATGTATATGTGTTTATGCATGTTCATTCTGCCATTTATTATATGTAGGCTTTTTCTAGTGATTTATATCATTGAACAGAAATCGAAAATAACATGATGCAGCTCAGCATGACAAAAACTGAATATCCATAGATGCTTTCATATCACACATTTTCCCATCTGCCTTTTGACATCAGCCCTTAATTGCAGACATAAATGCTGGAAACAGCAAGATACCTTCAGGCTCAATGGACCAGGTTTGCATGACAGATGCCTTTTTGAATTAATCTTTATGTTCTCTGATCTCTGAACAACATATGTAGTCATGACAGGCACAGACCTATTGTTTTTTTCACTGAAGGCCTGATATACTAAAGTGCACCGAAACAGTAAGGGCTACTTTTTACCAATCTGATATAGATCACATTAACCAGCATATCTAGTGGAAATCTGTTTATTGCATACATTCTTATGGACAGTCATTTTTGTATAGGAATATTAGGAATGTCCAGTAAGTGTCAAGGGATAGATGTGGACTACAGGATTTGTCATACTATATCGATTCCTTTACTTAATATGGTTTGGTTGCCCAACATGCATGATTTGATCTAGCTTATTTAACATTTGGAAAGACCTCATTCATAAATTCAAATTAAGAAATCCTTTGACAATATTATAGGGTGTATCGCGTAACAGGTATAACCCCGGCACTTCAGATGCCCAAAGCAGAGCATCTTTGTTTTGGGGAAGCTGGTTATAGTTGGTGAAGGCTATGGTTAGAGGTGGTGCCAGGGTTAGGATTATTCATCTACCTTACCAGTCTAGCCACCGTCCTATTGAAGCAGAAATTCAATGCACTACAAAATGATGAGTGGAAGCAAAAGTTCACAGCCAGTCAGAGGATTTCCCAAATCACGCATGATCCACACTATCTGCACAATCGAGGCAGCATCTGCAGAGGGACAATACCTGAAAATCGGGGAGGTGCTCAAAAATAGCAACTGTCCTGTGAAAACGGGACACTTGGAAGTTATGAACAGCCATTATCACAAAACACACAGCAAACATGCAGAACACAATCACAAAAAAGATAGAAAAGAATGGCAGGGATTTTACTGTATGAAGCAAGACATTTCCATAGGCTTGCTTCTCAAAGCTCTCCTGCTGTCATATGAGTTAAGCATGGCATACATAGGGGTGTAGGGCTAGACGCTAAGAGATTTAAAATGGTCAGGCGGTGAGTAGATTTGGAGCAAGGGTGGGCCATGCCAAAGTGGGCCTTTTGTACCTGCTCTGATGATACATAATCGCTTCAGTAATTATAAAGCCTGTAGATGTATATATCATATCACTGGGTTATTTATGAACCGAATATACCCTCACATAAGCATAACGGCTATCTTCTTATGCCAGGCCATCTGGAGCCCTCGCTCTTTGGGGAATGACTTGGTAGTGGCATACAGGTTTACATTTTTCTATTACTTAGGAAACAAGTACTTATACATTAATTAAATATAAAAATCAATTTATAAAGGCCTCTTACAAATATTTAGGACTTCAAATAATTACATTCTAAGCAAAGATAAATATAATTGTATAACCCTTATGTGGTTAATTGTATAATTGTAGAAATAAAAAAAATCTAATACAATAATAACACAATTACAAAGTATTTTAGAGTTCTGATGCAAAAGTATTGCAGTAGCAGTAGCTCCAAGGATTTTAAATATTATTTTAGCTTCTAGATTGTACTGATTGCCACCTGTTTAGTGTTTCATTCGGCACAGTGGGTGTACACGTCACTGTGTTCAGTATTTGGGGATTCTCTACGTCACTCTACCGACAATACAAACTCTTTATTTTATGCCAAATCGAGTTTTATTCAGAAGAAGACTGGTATGTATAGGTAGTTCTGTCTTCCAAACACAGAACACAGTAGAGATGGAGGTCATTCCATATACTGTATATAGCCTCAATAGGCTTGGACAAGTTTATCTATATTTGCGTACAGCATGAAGGCAGAGTTTTGCTGAAAGCATAAAATGATGGCATTACTATAACTGAGGATGAAACTAGGTATGCGACTGATATTTCTCTATGAGTGCTTCTTCAAATACAACAGAAGATCACTTCTCTTGAAATTGTTTGCTCTGCCACAATGTGTTTTTTCTTTACTAATGGTTGATGTGAATCTGTTCTGTGAACCGCATTATTTCTAGAGATGAAAGTGAACAAGGACTGTCATTCTACACACAAAGGAATAGCGCCTGCGAAAGATGGGACCAAACTGTTACCGAGTTGGTAGATGTTATCCTTTCTTGTTCCTTTCCTTTTTTATCTATATTTATCTGCTTCTTCTCATGATTTACATTTTTAAATAAAACTTAGATAAGTTTGTGGATATGTGGATGTGGATGAATTGTCTGAATGAGGGAGAGCATGAGTTAATATGTGGATGAATTGTCTGAATGAGGAAGCATGAGTTATGTGGATGGTGTCTGAATGAGGAGAGCATAGTTAATATGTAAGATGAATTGTCTGAATGAGGAAACAGAGTGTAATGAGTATGTGTGTATCATAGATGTATAATTGTGGAAGGGCACTGACACTGGCCAGACTGTTTGGGGACAAAGTTGACTTGTGCTGGGCTATTTGGGGACATTTTATGTGTGTTATCTGGGTGCTGGTCAGGTTGTATGTGGGCAGTGTGGACACCAGGGCTTGTATGTCTGGTGCACCTTCAGTGCTGAGATCACAAGTGAATTTAAATTGATCTATGCATACAAAGCTGGGTTTGTGTGTTAATGTGTTGATCTATACCTGCTATCGGGAGCAGGGTCTAATATTTATATATATATTTATATATATATCGGCAACAGGGGCTAATATTTATATATATATCAGCAGCAGGATCCAATATTTATATATATATATACGGCGGCAAGTCTAATATTAACGAAACACCAGTTCGGGTTAATTTTGAAATCATGTCTTTAATCTAGTCTTTACTTCAAAGAAATATTACTCATTATGTAGTTAAAAATACATGTATAGCAGCGTATATGTGATGAGGCCATCACATAAATCAATAGTAAAGGGAGGGGCTTGCTGGGGGCATTAATACAAATAGTTGTGGCTGGAGGCGATCATACAAGGGTGTGGGGGCACCACATTAATCACAAGGGTCAAAAACAATAAGGGGGTATAAACAACAACGTAGTGTGAAAAATCCATCCTGATGTAGATTTCAGTGACGTAGATTGTGTCCTGCTGTTTGTGTGTTTTTGGTTATCAGTGTACCAGAGCCTGTCCTGGTGTGTGTGTTTGGATGTGGGTGTGGGAGAGCCTGTCCTGGGGTGTGTGTTTGGGTGTCGGTATTGCAGAGCCTGTCCTGTGTGTGTGTGTTTGGGTGTCGGAGCCTGTCCTGGTATGTGTTTAGATATTGGTGTGGCAGAGCCTGTCCTAGTGTTACTGTCACTGTGTGTTTGGGTGTTGGTGGCAAGCCTGTCTGCAATTGTGTGTTTGGGTGTTGGTGTGGCAGAGCCTGTCTAATTAATGTGTGTCTGGGTGGCCGATTGTGATAGAGTCACAATTGTGTGTTTGGGTGGCCGGTGTTTCGTTATCTGTTTCCTGGCACTTAACTTACTTCTGTGGTTGGGAAAGTATTTGAAGGGCTGTTTAGGGATAATATTCAAGAATTCATTGGGAAGAACAGTATTATTAGCAAAAATCAGCGTGGTTTTATGAAACATAGGTCCTGTCAAACTAATTTAATTGCATTCTACGAAGAAGTAAGTAGAAGTGTCGATCAGGGTGTTGCAGTGGATGTAATCTACTTGGATTTTCCCAAGGCGTTTGACAAGGTTCCACACAATAGGTTAGTATTCAATCTGAAGGAAATTGGTCTGCAAATTCTTGTTCTTGGGTAGAACATTGGCTTAGAGATAGAGAACAGAGAGTTGTTATAAATGGTAAATTTTCAAGCTGGTCAAAAGTGGTAAATGGTGTCCCTCAGGGTTCTGTTCTGGGACCAATTTTATTCAACATATTTATAAATGACCTGGCAATAGGTGTTGAAAGTCATGTTTCTGTGTTTGCAGATGACACTAAACTAGGTAAAGTAATACAGGACAGATATTACTGTGCTGCAGAGGGACCTAGATAGACTGGGGGACTGGGCACACAAATGGCAGATGAAATTCAATGTAGATAAATGTAAAGTTATGCACTTCGGGGTAGGGAATGCACAAGCAACCTACACCCTAAACGGTAGTGATTTAGGGGTAACGACAAATGAGAAGGATATAGGAATAGAATAGACAACAAGCTAGGCAACAATGTGCAATGTCAGTCAGCAGTTGCTAAGGCCAGTAAGGCATTGTCGTGTATAAAAAGGGGCATCAATTCACGGGATAAAAATATAATTTTGCCTCTTTATAGATCAATGGTAAGGCCAGACATTGAACATGCTGTGCAATTTTGGGCACCTATTCTAAAGAAGGATATCATAGCACTAGAAAGGGTGCAGAGGCGGGCTACAAAAGTAATAAAAGGAATGGACCACTATAGTTATGAAGAAAGGTTAACAAATTTAAATCTGTTTAGTTTAGAAAAACGGCGCCACAGAGGGGATATGATAACATTATATAAATATATTCAGGGCCAATACAAACCATTGTGTGGAAATCTGTTCATAAACAGGACAATGCATAGGACACGTGGTCATGCGTTTAGACTGGAAGAAAGGAGATTTAGTCTAAGGCAGAGGAAAGGGATTTTTACAGTAAGGACAATAAGGATGTGGATTTTCTGCCTGCAGAGGTAGTTTTATCAGAGTCTGTACAGACATTTAAACAGCAACTGGATGGATACTTGGAAAAACATAATATCCGGGGATATAATCTTTAATTATGGGGAAACAGCTTATTGATCCAAGGAGAAATCTGATTGCCATTTTGGGATCAAGAAGGAATTTGTTCCCTGGTTAGTGCAAAATTGGAAAGAGCAAAACTGGGTTTTTTTGCCTTCTTTTGGATCAACAGCAACAATTTAACAGATATAGGAAAGGCTGAACTTGATGGACGTATGTCTTTTTCAAGCCTATATAACTATGTTACTATGTTCACTCACACACACAATTACACATGCATGCTGACGCACACACAATTACACATCCATCCTCACATACATACAGTACATATATACAAACACATTTATACATACATCCCGCCCGCCCCCGCTTACCTCTCACTGCTTTCTCAACAGCTATTGAGAAAAAATATTTTTTGTTTTTATTTCCTTTTTACAACTGCCCCCCCCAGTTATGCACATCTGCCCCAGGCTTGCACAGAATGCCTTATCCCCCTATATGCCACTGTGCCCCATGATATGCCTTTTAACCCTCTATATGCCACTGTGCCTCATGATATGCTTTTTGACCCCCTATGTGCCACTCTGCCTCCAGAATTGCCTTATACCCCTATATGCCACTCTGCCGGAAGTTGTCTACGCGAATCGGGTAGAGCTCTACACGCTGCCCAGACTAAGCACCAGGGACACAGATGCACCGGTAAGTTGGGGGGGACAGGAGGATCCAGGTCCCCTGCATCGCTGCGGGGGATCTGGATCTTAGTCTCATAGTCAGACATATTTGAGGCCTGATTATAAGACGAGGGGTATTTCTCAGAGCATTTGCTCTGGAAAAAACCTCGTCTTATAATCGAGCAAATACAGTAGTTTAGAAATTGGTGCGTTCCAGGTCGGAAGGGCCCCTTCTAAACTATTTAGAACCGGTGCGAGGAGACAGTAAGAAGGGGTCGCAGGGTCGCATGGGGCCCCCTAGAGCTGTGACCGATACCCCCGTATTTACGCCAGTGGACACTGACATATTAGGGTGTAGTTGGGGACAGTGTTAGAATGTAGGGTGAGATAGTACTGTGTATATGCAGACCTGGTCAGTTTTAGTGTGTTATCCAATATTGTGGTCAGTGACACTAGAGCAGACAAAAAGTTCTTCTTCTAGGGCGATATTTTTTGTTTCCAGCAGTTCCGACGTCAGTTTTGTGACCTCTTGTGACCTAATGTTTTTGTCATTACACAAAACATTTTTTTAAAAACTTTGCCAACATTTAAACAGTTAGTAGTTGTAAATATCAAACTGCACAAATATCCATAATTGTTTATAAATAATGAGTACATTTTTTGCTTATAGTTTTTTAAAAACTGATGTAGAGAGAATAAATATTGGAAATCAAATGGTTAATGCAGCATGTTGTCTGGCTGCACAGATTCTCTGTATTACAAAAGCTGTTGATAGTTACAAAGATTCAATTCTTTTGTTTCATAATTGTTTCTACCATTCAAAATGAACATAAACTAGGAAATAAAAAATATAATTACATGGACACATAGCTTTAAAAAAAGCCATACACTATACCAAGTTCCATAGGGGAATTAACCTATTTTAATATTTTTAAGTCCTCGAGTAGTAAAGGGTTAAATCAGTGCTTTAGCTAACTGTGTGAAATAAACCATCAAATATGGGATGAAATAAACAGGCCACTGCTTTCACAATGCGGTGGCATTGTTCCTCTGACCTCGCTGGACTCTCATTTGCCAACCATTCCCTTGTCTCCATAGTTACTGGATGTGAAGACCATCTCCCTTGAGTCTCCTTGTAGAGTAACCATGGTGATTTGGAAAGTGGTTCCAGTGAAAGACATCGAACTTGACTGAAAGAGACGTGAGGCCTGAAACAAGAGACTGAAAAGGGCAGGGAGGTGCATAACTTATTCGAATAAAAATCACACAACACCATAAACAAGGAAGAATGGGGAAATATGGTGCTGAGATTTAATACCAAAAGTAGTGGAAGAGAACAGAAAAATGCTAATTATGGCAAACATTAAAAGAAAACTATATAGCATCAGAGAGGGCAAATGTTGCTAGACTATTCATGTGATTGATTATTTAAAAAAATGAATGAAATTATGTGTGCAAAGAAGCAATTTTAAGGAATAGGTAGGTTTGTTAAAGGTCTTCATTGATGCAGAATGAGATTGAATAGAATATCTGTATGGTTTGTAAAAGCTTTGTTCCAAGTACATCTATTAGCAGAAGACTCCAAACATAATAATCAATCTTCTACTGGAGGAAATAGCTAAAATGGCAGTGAAGGGGGATGTTATAATCATGGGTGACTGGAAACCAAAGTAGCAGGTTGTGCCCGGAGTGCAGATATTCTGAACTCCCTACTAGGATTATCTTTAAAACAAGTAGTTGAGGAGCCAACTCGTAAGGAGGCCATATTGGACTTAGTGTTCACAAATGGGGATTTGTTAACGCATATTTCTGCAGGTGAAAGTTTGGGATCTAGTGATCATCAGTCTGTGTGGTTTAATATACGAATAGCGACTGAGTCACACCACACAAAAACAAAAGTTTTAGATTTAATACATGAGAATATGTGTAGAGGAGTCATTATCAGATTGGGGCAATTTAAATAGAGTTCAGGAGAAATGGGATTATTTAAAAGTTGTTTTATTGAAGACAACAGAAAATTGTATTAGGCTGTTCAGTAAGAGTAGGAAATAAAAGAAACCGCTGAGGTACTCCGCAGAAGCGGCCAAAATCGACAAGAAGTTAGCCTTTAGTAAATACAAAAAATATGCAAAGTGAGGAAGATAGACAGATCTATAAAATTAGGCAGAAAGAAGCAATGTCAGCTCGGGTTTTTATTTATTTTTAAAGATTATTATTCAGAAAGGTGCTCTTTTTTTTTTTGCAGTAATATGAGTACAACACTAGCAGCTTTATTTATAATAAAAAAAGAAAGGGGAATATTCTGTATTGCATCTTATAAGCAGTGTTTACATCCTAACCATGGTAAGCAGCACTGGTCGCTTTACGACATCACAATCAGAACACTCACAGCAGGAAGAAAAGAGGTTCGGTAGACATTCATCCTTGTGCTATAGAGGTGACAGCATCCAGTGAGGTTGAGTGAAACGCAGCCATGCCCATCTGGGATTACTGCAGCATTTGTTGTGTCCTTCTCAATATCACCTGTAATGTGACAGCCCTTTGCTGTGGGCACCTTTTCCATCAAGACTGTTTACGGCAGTGGTTTCACGCCGCTCCAAGACAGACTTGTCCACAGTGCCGGACCGAGGTGGGCAGCCAAGGTATAGTCCAAAAATAGTTTTTTGAACTAGTTGAAGAGGATGAAAGCCTGCCTTCTCTCGAAAGAGAAGGTGATTGCAGAATTATTTAAAGTAGTATGTTTGCTGCAAGGGGAGGTTAATGCAAAAAAAGCTGTAATGGAAGCTTTGCAGAAAGACCTTGAGACAGTGAGAAATCATACTCAGGACTGGAAGAATAGCTGAGGCTTCTGTATGAGGAGCAAAGAAAGAAATCTGCCATGGACAAAACCATCAGTCCTGCAATATCTGTGAGCCCGGCTCCCATTGGATATCAGCGACCAAAGCTTCGCCGGCCCGGAACATTCCTGCAGAAAACCTTTTGTTCCTCCACAGTCTCCAAGGAAGCCACCAGTCCTGCTGTACCAGCTCCAACTTCGCCCCCCTCGTCACAGGGGACTATTTCTTCCCTGATTTCAACTTCCGCAATAAACCACTTCTATGTTTTCGGTGGTTTATCCCTTAAGTTAAAAAAAAAAATAAGTTAATATCTTATAGATATGTATTTTCTGGTCCAAAAAAAATCAAAACTGCTGATGCTGCTAGTAAAGTTAATTATATCTTTCTGCAGTCTATACAAAAGTCTGCAACAGGGAAAGATATCCTGGTGAAATTAGGCAAATGGGTGATGTCTTACATAAATAAGAAGAATGGTGGATAGAACTGTTGAGCATACACAATGTAAAAGTCCTGATGTTAAATTCCCTCCTGCTTTGCACTTAATTTGTTAATTGGATTGTTTGGCAATGATTAACATTACATTGGTTTACTTTCCGGTATCCAATGAATGAATTGGATTTTAAGTGTGGACAAAAGTGCCACCAAAAGAAGTGGGAAACTATAATAATCTAAAATAAAACAACATTATTCATTTAGAAATTAAAGTTGTAGCATCTTTAAGCCTGTACCAACACTGAGGTCATGGTGTTATAAAATGTTAAGGAGAAAGCCAAGAGAAAGAATCAACCAAACCACCAGTGGGATCCACACAACAAGAAAGTGACTGAGAAGGTATTTTGGAATTTAGTGACTTAACAGTCAGTAGTTGGTGCTGCTGATCGCCTGCTTATTTTCCATTGCAGCTGTACAGAATGGTTACATCATATATACATCTTAGTTGGCTGCTTTGATTATCCTAATATAAACTTTCCCCTGGGTATGTTCCAGAATACGGTATTGTCTACATACAGTGATAAAAACTATATTGAATTGCTACCTGTGCATACTGTACCCTACTCAGACACACCGCACATTGAGTACTTGAGTTGTATCGCTGCGAGCTCTGTGATACTCAGGAATAGGTAGGTTTGTTAAAGGCCTTCATCGATACAGAATGATATTCAATAGAATTTTACAAGAGTTCTGGATAGCCCTGACTCAATTTAGCAGTCAGGGCTGCATGTGGTTGTGGGGATAGGGGGTAGAGCAGGTTAGGGTGAAAAGTTCAGCCAAAAAAAATTCTGCCCGCGTTTTTTTTTGCCCGCCTTGCACTCGCGGGTGTCTCGCCTTGCGCAAATGGCGGGTAATTTGTGCTATAAATAGCACCGTTTTTGAGGTACTGCGCTTTACCTGCGGCGAACTGCAAGCTGTCTGCACTGACCTCATACGAGCGTCTGGTGAGCAGCAGCATAGCGGGAGAGCCAAAGGTGGAAGCATAGAAGAGGTTCTTTTTAGGCAAAATAAATATTTATATTAAAATTATCTGGCTTTTATTGGGATAAGGTTGCCAAACAAAGGGTGAACTGGTGGTTTAGTGGGCCTTCTGGCTTTAGGGTGGAGGGCCTGGAAGTATTTAAAGTTTGTTTCACTCTGGGTTTGGGCCAAGAGTGCTGATATGGTTACAATTTGTTGGTATATGCTATTAGGTAATTGTTTGATTGGTAAATATAATGTAAGCTAAATAAAATACCACAGTCTGTTTTTCCAAATTAAAGTTGTCTTGTGTATTTCATTATTATTCATATATGTATATATGTCGTGTATTGAATGTTTTGGTATTATGTGTCGGTTCATCTATCCATTAAAACCACATGTATGCTTTCTGAACGCTTTGTTCCAACTAAGTACATCTAGTAGGAGAAGACTCCAAACATATATCCTTAATATCACCTTTCATCTATCAAGGACCCCATATTGTAACAATTAACAACATACTGTAAGGTCCTACAATTAACACTTCCAAATTGAGCAAGAATAATGTACCGTCAGGGTTCCTGACTGCGACAAACTGCATTGTTGCTTCAGAGAGTCAATAACAAAATTGTATTGTAAGGAGGAAGATGGCGGTCTGGACAGTTTCACCCACATGACTATGGAATGACATCTAGCAAATGGATGGGTGGTTGGTATTAAAATAAATAGTCTCAATGAAGGTGCTTATTGATGAGGTAATAATTGATTTCTCTAAACTAGTATCTGTAGTACAAAACATTTACCGATATACATTCTTCTATCCTACTAGTTGCTTGTACGTTAAAATATACCATCCAAAATGTACACAGACCAGACATTGAGATGCATTCCTACATAGCTTATGCTGTGATTGCATTTTGTCATGTGCTGAAATAAAATTGATGGTTATAATAAGGACCCAGTTATGATCTTTACTAAGAAGAGTCCATGTGACATCACAGTAGAATTTCAGCTATCACCATGTGCAATGGATAAATGATTCAGTTAAGTAACAAAGCAGATGCTTAATAATCATGGCTTGGAATATCCCACTACTACTCTAATACTAGAGTGTCATTTTTTGGCTACCTTTCTACCCACAGGTGAGACACATGGTACTTGGTGTAAAACATAATATGTTTTGTATCTTAATAATGATTAGGTCTAGATAACCCTAAAGAAAGTATAAACATCCTACAGATGGTCTATGTGGGCCAATGCTCACTTTAGTTGAGACTAATCACCATTTCTGGTAACTCTCTGGATGAAAAGCTGCTTGTCCGCAGTTAGCTCTGCCTCTAGACCAGCTAGCCATGCCTTTAGAGTGGCTAGTCCTGGCACTGTGTGTGGCTAGCTCTTCACCCTAACACAAAGACACTCCCTCAGAAGCAGGTACATACCCACTCCCTATCTATCTCCTTTATCCTCTCTCTCACTCCTTCCTTACCCTTTAACTTCCTGGAGGCATCTTTCTAGGTCCCCACACACATTGTGAAAACAGCAGCAGTGTCATGCAACATCATGTTACATGACCACGCCAAGTTCCCACTTCTGTGAGTGGGCTGACCCAGGCTTATCCTTTATTCAAGAATTTTGGAACTTTTATGAGGGAGGATAGCCTCACTGGAACGTTGCCAGGAATGCAAATTATTTCTCAAAATGATGATGGCACAGTAGATTTGATCCTCAACTAAACTTGTCTTGTTTTCATGAAATTCCAAGTATGCATTTTTTCTATTACTGGTACTTTGGAAATCATAATGATCACAAATAACTTTTCACATGTAGTGATTTATCTCAATTACTATTTTAATGTTCTGAAAATACAATATCATCGCTCTCTTGACATCCTAATCGCTCGTTCAGGTATAGTGCTTGTCCCCAGATTTGTGGATTCTAACCCATTTGGATTTGGACTCACAAACTAAAACCTTCCTGTGCCAAGAGGAGTCCCGGTGTTAATCATTTTCTGCAGAAATGCTATGTGAAGTTTTTCATATAAAGGTAGCTGATCATATGATTTTGTTTAAAATTGCAATCGGTGATGTAATAAAGTAATAAGGATAATGTATAAAGTGTCTAAATTAAATGCAGCATTTGTATGATGCTTAAATCACTTTCTGTGCAATTTCTTATGTAACCCAGTGCAGTCATTCTGTCTAATAACATTGCAGCTGGGTTGTCATGGATACTGACCTTTCCTTTCAGCACCAGGTCACTTGTCTCCTGTGAGCCAATCTGTATCTCTTTGGGACATATGTCAGTCTTCCTGACCTAGGGAAATGTTTCTCAGCCTATCAGAGGATAGGATCTAGGAAGAAGCTTCTGGAAGAACAGAGCTAAGCAGGGGAGTGAAGAAGGAAGAGAGACAGACTGCCCTCCCTGTAAGCAGTCCTGAAGTAAACCTGCTGCCTTTAGTGTGTGTACTGCTGACATCCAGTACACTGAAGTTGAAGTATAAGTGTGCAGAGAATACAGCATGGTGCTGTATGCTTCCTGAGTGAGTGTGAGAGACTGCAAGTACTCAGAGTGTCCAAGTCCTGCATCCTGTACCAGTGAGGTGAAAGCAGAGCTACAGACATCTGTGTGGGAAGCCAGTTATTACTCTCAGCCAGGAGATTAAAGGGGCAGCATCCCAGAGCTGCCTGAAGACATTAAGGAGAGGTACATCACTAATATATCACTAATATATATATATATATATATATATAATATATATATATCAACATATATATCCTTGTCTCCCCGGGTAACGCTACCTGCATCAAGGGCCCCAACAGTGCACCAACACTGGGACATCTGAGTGGGAAGAACACCTACATTTGGAGTGGGGGAGCTGGTGTTGCAAGTTAATCAGTTATCTGTGTTATACTCTCAGGACTGTGCACCCACTGCTAGAACTGAACTGCATACGCACAGCAGCTGGGTCCTTCAGCACCTAGAGTATTTGGCCCCTGGGGCCGATCATGTATGTGGCATCCCCCCACAAACACTTTAAAACTGCATAGCTTCTATTGTTATATACTGGCGCAGACATTGAAGGTGGTACAGCATTACTGTTATCACTATATACTGAGGCAGACATTGATGGGGGTACAGCATAACACCTATCACTATATACTGAGGCCGACATTGACGGGGTACAGCATAACAACTAAAACTATATACTGAGGCAGACATTGGCGGTGGTACTGCGTAAACCCTATCACTATACATTGAGCCAGACACCGATAATAGTGCAGCATAACACCAATCACTATATACTAAGCCAAACATTGATGTGGTGTAGGCCTACCAATTCATTGTCTGGCTTAGGGATGCACCGAAACGAAAATTCTGGACTGAAACCGAAAATCCAGCATTTACCTGTCCGAAACTAAATATGACCCCTCACCATAAAAAAACCTCACACTTTTATTTAAAGTAAGTAACACAGCAAAACAGGACAAAAAAAATCAATAACAATATTAATATATATATATATTTGTTAACAGCAAACACACTCCTATCATGCCCAGGCATACCCAGATTCCAGCATGTACTAGCTGACTTGGCATGATAGCAGTGTGATTGCTGTTAGCAACATAATATATATATTATATATATATATATAAATATTGTTATTACTATTATACACATGTGAACTCAGCACTGGATGCATAGAATCAGACATACAAATCCCGTATGTGCAGGTACACAATAATAATGTATGGAAACATAGCAAGAGATAAGACTACAGGCATAGATGATTGCACAACCCAAAGCCAGCTCTGGCGTCCACACTGTCCACATAGAACCTGACCAGCACCTAGATTACACACATAGGATTTACCATCTTTGTCCCCAAACAGCCCAGCATGAGTCAACTTTGTCCCCAAACAGTCCGGCCTATGCCATCTTTGTCCCATAAACACCCTGCCTGTGTCATCTTGGCCCCCAACGCTCAAACATCCTGCTTGTGCCATCTTTGCCTTTCCACAAATCAATTATACATCTATCATACAAACACTTTAACAGTCACTAACTAATTCACACTTTCATTCACATAATTCACACAATCATCTATTCTCTCACTCATTCACACAAATTTACACATTCATTAATGCATTCTCACAAACTCATTAATTATCTCCCTCATTCAGACAATTCATCCACACATTCATTCATTCTCTCACATGTGGTCGCCCTAGCCCCTGGCACCCTCCTGACGAGCGGCACCCGCGGCGGACCACCCCCCTCGCCCTCCGCTAGGTATGCGACTGGGGTCCTTATATTATAATATCTGTTTATTTCAATATAGTCTATAAATAATTTGCATTTCAGTTGTGTGTATTATCTTCTTGTGTGAAAGGGGCCATTTCTCATTGGGTTGGTTCCCCTACTCAACATAGTACAAATCACTGAGTAGAGGCACTGTGTAAAGAAAGAAGATGTCCCGATCTCCCAGCAATTGCGGAGGCTCAGGTTTCCTGTCACCAGCGTCACTGAAATATGTAACTACCAGCCTGACAGCGGAGCAAAGTAAAAAAAAGGGTTACACTTATATAGTATTAGATGCTATTTTTAATTTCCTACAAAAATTAGAATTTATATAATGTTAGCCGGTCTTTATTCATAGAGGTTATAAACTTATAGAGCTGTGGTTTTTATATTCAACACTTTTCTGAGTACTTGTTGAAGAAATTACATGGGGACATAAAAAGGGCAGTAAATTTAAAGGGACCACTCAGCCATGTTATGAATAAAAGTAATGAATTAAAGTAAGTAATGTACATACATTTATTTATTTATGTCCTAGATTGTTGTAGAACCATTAGATAGAAACAAAAGCAGAAAGAAAAATTACTGATTTTATATGAAATTTGTGGAGTCCTAATATCTTAATGACATAGTGTTTAGATTATATTTCTGATATTAATTGCATTAAATCAAGCCTGTCAATGTCAGCAAGTGTTTTTGTTTGTTTTTAAAGATTATTATTCAGAAAGGTCCTTTTTTTTTGCAGTAATATGAGTACAACACTAGCAGCTTTATTTATAATAAAAAAAGAAAGGGAAATATGCTGTATTGCATCTTCTAAGCAGTGTTTACATCCTAACCATGGTAAGCAGCACTGGTCGCTTTACGACATCACGAGAACACTCACAGCAGGAAGAAAAGAGGTTCGGTAGACATTCATCCTTGTGCTATAGAGGTGACAGCATCCAGTGAGGTTGAGTGAAACGCAGCCATGCCCATCTGGGATTACTGCAGCATTTGTCGTGTCCTTTATATCACCTGTAATGTGACAGCCCTTTGCTGTGGGCACCTTTTCCATCAGGACTGTTTACGGCAGTGGTTTCACACCGCTCTAAGACAGAGTTGTCCACAGTGCCGGACCGAGGTGGGCAGCCAAGGTATAGTCCAAAAATTGTTTTTTGAACTAGTTGAAGAGGAGGAGGCTACTCTCGATCCAGAACAGCTAAAAAATGAGATTGATAGAGCGAATGCTTGCCTTCCCATGAAAGAGAAGGTGATTGCAGAATTACTTAAAGTAACATGTTTGCTGCAAGGGGAGGTTAATGTGAAAAAAGCTGGAATGGACGCTTTGCAGAAAGACCTTAGAGACATGGAGAAATCATACTCAGGACTAGAAGAACAGATGAGGCTTCTGTATGAGGAGCAAAGAGAGAAGAAATCTGCCATGGACAAAACCATCAGTCCTGCAATATCTGTGGGCCCGGCTCCCATTGGATATCAGCGACCAAAGCTTCGCCGGCCCGGAACATTCCTGCAGAAAACCTTTTGTTCCTCCACAGTCTCCAAGGAAGCCACCAGCCCTGCTGTACCAGCTCCAACTGGATTCTAACAACCAAAACTTTGCCCCCCTCGTCACTTGGGACTATTTCTTCCCTGGTTTCAACTTCCCCAATAATCCACTTCTATGTTTTCAGTGGTTTATCCCTTAATTAGATAATAAAAAAGTAAATATTTTATAGACTGTTGTGTGAGTTCTTCCTTTTGTATTTTTGTGGTCCAAACAAATCAAAACTGCTCATGCTCCTAGTAAAGTTAATGATATCTTTCTGCAGTCTATACAAAAGTCTGCAACGGGGTAAGATGTCCTGGGGAAATTAGCCAAATCGGTGATGAAAATAAGAAGAATGGTGGATAGAACTGTTGAGGATAAAGAATGTAAAAGTCCTGACGTTAAATTCCCTCCTGCTTTGCACTTAATTTGTTAATTGGATTGTTTGGTAAAGATTAACATTACATTGGTTTACTTTCCGGTATCAAATGGGGAGTTTTATTGAATGAATTGGATTTTAAGTGTGGGCAATAGTGCCACCAAAAAAAGTGGGAAAATATAATAATCGAAAATAAAACAACATTATTAATTCATGGTCATGGTGTTATAAAACGTATAGGAGAAAGCCAAGAGAAAGAATCAACCAAACCACCAGTGGGATCCACACAACAAGAAAGTGACTGAGAAGGTATTTTGGAATTGAGTGACTTAACAGTATATGAGTGGTTGGTGCTGCTGATTGTCTGCATATATTCCATTGCACCTGTACAGAATGGTAACATCATATATATATATCTTAGTGGACTGCTTTGATTATTCTAGTATAAACTTCCCTCTATGTTCCAGAATACGGTATTGTCTACATACAGTGATAAAAACTATACTGAATTGCTACCTTTTTACTTTTTACTTTTAAAACATATGGATTACTCCTTGACAACAAAGAAGTATTGGTATAAAATGCATCCAACCAAAATGTGTGATTTCTTGTAGGAATAATTGGTTCACCTTTACCTAATATTAATATAGTATGGATCAAGTACAGACAGTAAAAATTAGACTTGGGCACTGGCCAACGCTTCGTGTTCGTCTTCGTGGGGAAAAAAATCTTTTTTACGAATATTGGACCATTTCTGTGTACGGTTTGGGAGAATATTTGTGTACATTCTTCGTGTTCATTTTTTTTTTTCATTTTTGCCATTTGTTTTAGAAGGGGTTAATACAGTGTTAACGTTGTACGCGCTAAGCAGCAGTTTGGTGCCAGGATTTTAAAGGTCCTTACAAGCAACTCTGTTGGTTGCCAGCACTTCAACTAATAAAGTGCAGTTGCGGATTTCCACTCCTGTTAAGGTAGGCTAGATGGGGAAGGGACCAGGGAGATTAGTAAACGAAGGTGAAGAGGAACACGAAGATTCTTCGTGTTGTGTGTCTTCGTGTATGTTTTGTCGCCACCATGTTCGTTTCTTCGGTATTCCGGTTGACCAACGAAAACGCACCCTTCGTGTTCGTTTTCATGTTACTCCGAATACGAATGCACAAGTCTAGTATGAATTCTGTTCTGGGTAAAGAAGCAAATATTTTTATTGATACAGATAGGCCATTTCCTGGGCTCCACAATTACTCCAAAATCATAGGTGCATCGTACAAGAGCAGAAGTAAATCATATAAATCTCCTATTGAAATGTTTGCTTTCGGAGGCTCGATTTAACTTTCTTGGAAGGGAAATGTAATTGAGAAAGAATACCACACACTGTAGTCCTTCATGATAATGGCCGCATAAGAGGCACAACTAATTAGAGCAAATAGCTTTTTGGTTGAGTGAGAATCCCTCCAATGCTGGCTATGAGAACAAAATAAATGTTGCATTGTTTTTTTTATCTGTGTTTTGTGGAAATACAATTTTCGTTAGTTATTCCGATCTCTGAATATTCACAGAGCTGTCTTCTACTTAAATAAATGTCTCTGAAACATTTTATAGCTCATTTACTTTACAGTCTGTATGGTACAGCAAGCACCACAGGTGTGTTATGTGCTTTGTAATGCTGATGAGCGAGTGGTCTCTAACGCAGGGCTAATTAGCACGTTGCTATGATATCCACACTCCTGCATGCGCAATACACAAACAGAAAATGTCCTATTAATAAAAATTGCATTGTGCTGACTCGGTGAAAGTTACACATGTGTAACGGCTTTCAGGGATAGTTAGTTGGAAAAAAGTCACATACCCATAGAAGGATAGGTCGATTAAATGTCTTTTTTTGAGATATTTTTACAAAGTAGATGTATGATGAACTGGCTTAACAGCAATAAGAGCCATCTGCGCTGAAATCACTGAGAGAATACAAATGCTATAAAGGTCTAGATCGCCACCTATTGGCAAGAAAGAAGAAATAATTTTTATTTTGTATAATTCAAAGTGAATGAACATTTTAGGTAGGGTTGGATTTGGAGACGTGCAAATCAAGTTGCCACAAGGAAGTATCGAGGGAGGAAGAGATCAGTATTGGCAATGGTAGAGTGTGTATGGTCACTGTGATCGGGACCATCCAACGGTTACCGTGGCGACTGGACCCTAACCTAGAGATGCTCCATGCCTCCTTCTGCAAAGTCAATTTGCCTGGGCAATGCCAATCTAATCTATCCATAGTTGATTAAGTTGTGATGCCTAGTGGCAGAAATGGCTAACAATGTATAGATTATCACTACAGTAAAAGGTATGTGTGCAGCACATTGTCATTCAAATACTTTTGTATCTACACTTGCATAATGTTATGTAATGTATATACTACTTTTTATATTAAAAAAAAACCCTTAATGATGTAACTGTGAAATGTACGTAAGACACACCCGGATAACCTACCAGAAACTCACCCAAAGAAACCTATTTTTAAAACCAAATTTGCCTAGAACCTTGGGATACAATACAAATGAAGACTGTGCCATATATGTTGCTACAAATGAAAGCACATGGAGAAAGAATGGGGAAGGTCTGAGTTTCTGCATCAGGAAGAATGGTCAGATTAGATAGGGCGAATGGTTCTATTTATCAAACAACACACACAAAACAGAATTCCCTACAGATAATCTGGAAGGAGTACTTTTTTGGTTGGTAAAGAACGCTTTGATGTTCATCACACTGCAACTCTCAGAAACAATAAATAATAAGAATAATGCACCCAATTAGCAAAAAATAAATATAGGAGATATGCACACAAATGAAATACTTTACAATAAGCTAAGGTGTAAGTACTGTTTCGTATAAAACAGCTGTCACATCAAAATTATGGATTTCAAAAGTTCTTTTTATTATTTTTTAGTGGAGGGACTGGTGTGTTCAGTGAATCATTGCATAGGAAGCAAAACACATAGCAATTTCATTCAGCATTTAAGCCCCACAGACCCCAGATTTGGCACAAGTATAATATATGTTGTGATCATATGCTTGAAACACCAGTAAATGTGTCATACAAAGTATTTTGTGACTTATCCGATGCCACATTTAATAAAACCTGTAGTGAACATTTCAATGCAAAATACAGAGACAGGATAACTGTGATTCTTGACCTATTAATTAGCCTTTTCAGTTATAGAGGATAATGCACGCCCGTGTGCTTCATACCCCTAGAAAGGCTAAATAAGCAGAAACAAATAGCAATACTTAAACTCAAATATATAGCCTTTTTAAGCCTTAAGAAACAAATCTTATGAAATAGTATGTTTGCATTTAAACAGAATGCATCTTCTCTCCTATTTTTGTACAGGGACACCTTGTGGCCAGTAGTATAAGATTGTTTTTGGTCAGAATCAATTGACTCAACAGCCGATGAGAAGTCTTAAGCCAAGAATTACTCATAGTGGCAATCAGAGCCACAGTGAATACACGTCGGTTTTGTCTCCATCTAAAGGAATCACTTTGCAGCTTGCTTGTCTCTTTGCTTTGTTCCAAATTCAATTTATTTACATTTTTTTTATTTAAGCAAAACAGACCTCGACAGATCTGCCATTTTATTCTTTCCTTCTTCGTTTATTGTCCGCCTTTGAGTCACGTGACTATCTTGTTAAATTATAAACAAGATGACTTACTAGGAATCATACTTCTAATGTTGTACTTAGTTTTAAAAGTCTGAAATTCAGCACATTCGGAGGTGCCTAGGCATTCTGTAACTTTTGGGTTAGACTTCTTTCTTAATTTATTAGATGCACTTTTGGGTTTATTGCAAGGTTTCTGTATTCACTCTCTGATTTCAAGAATTATTGTAACATGGACATATTACACCGTAATCAAACATGACATTTCATTTGAATGGCAGATTACTGCACAATCTTGTAACATAATGTGTCAATTAACCTACATGCTATATTTTTCAATATAATGTGCAAGATTCAAGTCATTTCTGACTCCTTTGCCATCTCTGTAACATAGGATTTAATTTTTAAGTAAAAAAAAAAAATGAAATGTTAGGCTACAAATATAATAAAACCAAACTCTGTTAAAGCCTCTCCAAAAAACTTATGGTTCTATTTTCTTACAGCTTTCTCTATTACTGAATACACAAATGTGAAACGATACACGCTTTATATATATATATCTCACAGTTCTGTTATTTTTATCAGTGCTTAAAAACAACATTAGCAATATCTTTTGTAGCCCCTTTGACAGAATAGCGTGCCGCATTTTAATCACACAATTTATATTAATTTTACAAGCAATAATTAATGAAAAGGAACTCTTATAGCCTAACACCTTGCTAAATATCAGCGGAATTGACTGACGATAATTCAAAGTTTATCCACTAATATGGTCCATGGCATGTCAACAGCGTTCTCGGTAAAGCAGCCCAAGTTAAGGAGTGACTTAATAAAAACAAAATTACAATTAATTATACAAATTACAATTAAGTGTACAAATGCATCCTTAGAAAACATTGAGTGTCATTTTTTCTCCCATTTGGTATCTGCTCCATTTTTTTCGAGGACCTGATTTTTTTTGCTTTAGGCTCAAGAAGGTATTTTTTTTTTGTTTTTTGCTTTGGACCAAGGAGAATACAAATTGAATATTTTACTTCAGGTTCAAGCATAACTTATCCAGAAAACTACCGGTTCATTTTCTCACCTTATAAACATCACGTAGTGCTTGTCAAACAAAGAAACGCAAATGTATCGATGTCAGTAGAATCAAATCACAGGCAACAAAAATATCTCATACAGGTTTTTCAAATACATGTGAAACATGTTGTTCTTTGGAAAACTACATTCAATATTCAAGTAAAATTTCTCTCTCCCTATATATGATTACTTTACAAAGACAGAATAAGGAGAAAATGGCTTGGCTCTTAAGGTAAATTCCAGTGAAGTTACTTCTCGAGAATGTACACATTAATCATTACAGTAGAAAAATGCATTTCCCTTTTAGGTTTCAATTATAGTTACTATATAGTAGCAAATGCATGGAAGTTGCATATCAAGATAATGTAGGAAATTCTCCTTCTCATGCGTAAGGTTTGCTGCGTGTGAATCTAATACGAGGCCACGTTCTCCACCATGAGTAGCTACACTGCAGACGCCAGACACTGCTGTCACTCGGCTCCTTGAAAGCACTTGTAGTCTACGTCAGTTTTGGTTCGCTTTACGCATCCAAAGAGTTCTAGACTTTTACTTATTGCTTACTTCCTGGTTTTGTTTTGTTATTTGGGCTACAACTGACATCTTTAAGTAAAAGTTCGCAGTCAGTCAGTACGTGATCAGGAACATATTTTTTCATGTGTTCAACAATCTTTTGATAGCCCGCTTTCTCTTGCTCCAGAGACCGGATTTGATTTCGCATTTTGCTTTCTCTGGAAATAATGTTTTCTACGTTGGATTCCAGGTTCTGGATCTTAGTATGAGCTACCTGTCATGAAAAGAAACGAAAACACTTAACATAATACCGAAGAGGAATTTAATGCACCAAAAATTTTGGTATCACACCTTTGCCACACTTCAAGTGTCTATAGTTTTATTAACATTACTCCATTAGTACTTTTTAAAAAAACTTTACTTATTGATTGTCTCGAATTCCTTTATAGTAAAACCTGCCTGTTCTAATGATGGTATACAAAACCAAAATTCCACCAATACCAAGATCAGAGTATTTTTCTACTAAATTGCTGAACACACATTTATATTACTACCTGGGATAAGAGAGAAAGATGGATTAGCTCTTATGAAACCTTTGTGGCTGAAAGTGACAAGTTTGCCTGCTTTTGTGTCATTAAAATAAGTTTCCTCTCTTTTCTTTTCTAGTACCCAGTTTATGTTTTTTACACTGTCCTGTAGTCCTTTACCTGCAACTTCTCCAGTAAGTCCATGTTCTGCCTCTTTAGCTGATTGTTGGCCTTTTCAAGCTTTTGGAAAGATTCGGTGTCACAAGGATTGGACGCTTCCAGCATCTCATCATTAAGCACATGGTACTCAACCTCATATGCATGGAGCTGTTTGGAAATGTCCACCTCAAAAACCTGTTATTGAAAGGACAAGCTTGGTTTTCCAATGTACAAAACTAGAAGCAGCAACACCGCAAGTTGAGCAAAAGGTACCTGCACACAATACTGCTTGCCAGCCTAGTCTTCCTCAATCACCATCTTAAAGTTCCCCAAGCTCCTACTAACTGGTGTTTAAAAATAACCTTTCTTACATTCAATTCTTAACCCATCTACCAGATGTACGATTAGATCAATACAGAAAAAAAGGAGAATAGATATGTTTTATAGCGAAGTACTGGCCATTAAGATTAAAGATACAAAATGTGCAAGCAATCTCAGACAATAAAAAAACTGAGCCAGATTACCTGTGCAATTATTCTTTCCATTGTTGCATTTGTCATATCAGGTATACTGATCTTAAGGAAATCCACTATGCTTTCAAAGCTGTCACAGGCCATTATGCGTTCTTCATTATTACTGAGGAGACCAAGGGCTACTTTGAAGATGACTTCAGTTCCTTGTACAAAAATGATATCTGGTGGAAATGGGGGTCAATTGTAAATATAGAACTCCAAGACATCAGAATGGCATGCATATAGCTGCTGCTATAGTTATTTTAATAATATAAGCAACATCCGTTCACATAGAAAAGCTTATAGCAACTCGTATACACTACATAAGAAAGCCTATATCAAGCATGAACCCGCACATCAAATTTATGTTTAATCAACTAAAATCACCGGACAAATGGGCAGCATAGTAAAAATAAAAAAGGATATATATCTGAATAGGTTAGAGGTGACACGGAATGCAATGTACATGTTTGTTGCCGTTGTACTGTGAAAACTGCACACTTGCAGGAAAATGAAACATATCGACTACTGGAAAACTATGTATAACGAGGTCATGAAGAGAAAAATCTTCACTATATGTGTCCACAAGCTCTGTGTTTAAAGCCTTTTGACTACCATGTGTAATGCATCACTTAGTAGGGTCATTTTCACAGGCTTTTATAAGGCAAACAAAATGGAAGGCAAATTTAGATGTTATCAAGGTCTGAAAAAGGAAAGTACAACAAAGGCATGCTTGAGAACATTTAATATCGCGTTGTGTTACTAGATTACTGATTATAGCGCTGATCCACGTTATGAACCCTAGAGGATGTATTTCTAAAAAATAAAACTTTTTCTTGCCACAGGCAATCCATTGCAATCTATCACTCACTACATGGACACTCCAAGGGTTAATATGAAATGATTCTATTTAGTTAATTATTTGAAAATAATAAAAGTGAGCGAAGAACTTCACAAAGTTTTCTCAAGATTGTATCAGTTTAAACACGCTATAGGACACGCCATAAAATACTGTAACTAATGTATTCAGTGGGGTGTATTCACTAAAATGAGAATTGGTAAGTAAGTTGGTGGGAGAGCTGTGGTTTCAACTCCTTGTGGGTCATCTCTAAGAAATGACTTGTCCAGCCCTGTATAATGCATAGTGAGATCTCTCCAAAGACTCATCCCCCATTGAATTAGGAACCATACAGGGCCAGCTCAGCCCTCCTTGCTGGAGAATATAATGAATAGTGAAATATTAGCCCTCATGCCAACTCCCCCTTGAGCGCATGCATATTTTCCTTTGCTCTGTATTGGCTGTAATCTAGTGAACCTGCAAAAGGTGTAAGAATTATTTCCATTAAAAACAACATAATTTGACGCGATATCTTACCAAAGACTCTGGCAACGAAGCCGAGAGGGAACTGTGAGGCAAACAGCGTTAAAAACCAGGGTGCTGCGTAGAGACTGGGACTGATCTCGTTCTCTTCCAAATGATTATAGAGATCTCTGTGGTAGTCGTGGAGAAGCCGGGAAAGCTGGTACATTTGAATCTAGAACAATAAAATTGCTGGTTTGATGATGTTTGGTTTATAAACCCGGGAGTGACGAATATCATCTCCCTTCATGAACTACGTATTATGCGGTGTTGGCGCTCATCCCCTTCCAAGGGACAGCTGCCAGGAGCGGCCCTTCATAATGCACACTGAATTTGTCGAGATTAACTGTTTCATCGTGATCAGACGTACTATTTAGTGAATAACCCACATTCTTCTTGCTTTTTAAAGTAACAAATCTCCAAAGCCTATAGTTTACTTTGTATCATACCACAAGGAAGACATTGTCCTATCTTTCACTACAACTTCAAAACAAATGGATTTTTATGTTTTAAAAATAAATCATGAAAGGAGGTAGGCTGTGGTGCCGAATTATAAACCCAGAATGGTAATTCACCGGTATCTTTATTTTCTATCATAACTCACTAAGGTCTGTCAGCAACAATTCCCTATTATAACTATACATGTGAATACAGTGAAGATATTTAAGCATGGGATAGCCATAAGGTTAAGCTAGATATAGCATAAGGCCGAGGACTAAGGAAAGTATTCAGCGGTTGGGCAGACTGGATGGGCCGAATTGTGGTTCTCTGACGTCACTTTCGGTGTTACTTCATTTTTACAAAAAAAAATTACATGACCCAACATTATTCGGCTCTAACCCACTGCAAAGACCAATAAACATATTAAAGAACCTAATATAAGATACCAGCATTTGAATTATGTGTACATAGTTACTCATAATTCTTAGGAGTTTTTTTATGATGTCTAGAAAAAGATTACCGCATGCTTACATTTTTTCTCTCAGTTCTCAGCAAAGTAATACTTGATTGTACTTTAAAGCCTTTGCCCCTCTAATTTAAGACAATGTCCTCTTGTTGTGGTAGTTTTTCTTCTTATAAATATACTCTCCTGCTTTGTGGTGTTGACTCCCTTTATGTAATTTAAATTATTATTAATCTGAACGAGCTTAGTAAAAGCATAGCAGTGTTTACATACCTGTAGCGATATCATATCTGGCCGGTACTGCTTGCGGAAACCAAGGTCGTACATAAGGAACTTGAGCATTTCAAAAGCTTGTTGCTCGCTCATATGCAGTAGAAGCACCCCGGCCACGAAGCTGATTCCCTGACAGTAGCCAACTTCTTGGTCTAACAGTGAATACGCTTTGAGAAGATTATACAGGGACAACTGTCCGGCTCCCAACTGTGTAGAGAAGTATGGGTGGGTTGGGAATGTCCGCCCTGAATAAAAAGAAAGCATCTTAAACAGGCACTTCTAACACTACCTTTAACCCTTTATGCATAGGTTCTTACCCTAATGTGGTAATTTTTGTACTGCATATCAATAGAGAAAAAATATTTAGTTTTTTGGGTCACATTTACAAGCAATATGAATATATGAATGTCTGGACTGCTTCACATAACATTTATCTTATTAACAAACAAACAAAAACCTATTTGGTAACTGCACAATTGTGATACAAAAGAAAGAAAAAGAGAGTGGATTCAGAGGACAAGCTGGGCCATAATGTGAAGGTATGGAATTCATCAAGTCTATATAAATATAACAGTGTGTAGTTTATGGTTGAACTTGATTTGTGTTTGGGGTAGAACATCTTTCCTTCACATGAAAAAAAGAGCAATATCATGATTGATCATGAAGTTCTGCCAGCACATAATAATGCAAAACAGTTTATAAAAACCTATTTTTGCTAGAAATAATACTTTACCCAGATCGACAAGAATGGCATGTTGTTGGGCTGTAAGTTGTTTCAGAAGTTCACTGTATGAAACTTCTGATGGCTGCTGTTTGCTAGGAAGTCGATGTCGCAGACGATACTGCACAGAAAGGAATTGCCAGATCTCTCCCCGCTTGCTTTTAGGGACACCTAAACAGGGGGACAAAATCAAGATCTAAATAAATAAATAAACACACACACATATATATATATATTATATATAATGTTAATTATCTTGTTTAACTGAAATTGATTAATATTAACATAATAACAAAAAGAAATCCTAACATGAAATTGGCTAAACTACCTAACATGAAATTGGCTAAACTACATCAATTCAGCTACTGCGTAAATGAAAACTGCATGAAATACTAAGGTGTTAATAAACAACAAGCACAAGTACCTTCTTTTAGGGTGGCATAAATCTCCTCCAAGTCAAAGCGGATTTTTGTTCTGCAGTTTAACTTCTTATCCCACAAATTTAAGACTTCTTTTTGACAAGTTCCAACCTCTTCATAATCCAGTTTCACTTTTCTTGATTGCAGCTCATCTCTGCTGGCTGGAGATATAATTTAATTAGCGATTAGTACAATTTATTTATTTCCCATTTTACACATATAAACCATTGAATCATTACACGATAAGATATAAACACCTTTACATCACCAGGTCCATAAATATATCACCTTTTGCATGTACACTTCATGTAAAAGTTTGAATAATTGCATCATACTGTTCTACAAGTGTCATCGGTAAAAAGAGACACTAGCAATCGAATGAGAAAAAAAAATAATAATATCAAATGTAGACAGTTTTTTGAATGGTCACATATTTGCCTTACTTTGCTCATGCCATAGCAGAACTATTTAATCCATTTACATACTTGAGTTAGTATGCATAAAACAATGAAGAGCATTTATCGGTCATACTTTACTTTTTACAATAATAAACGTATATAACTGGCACACTGTAACCATTACCATGCAATAAATTTCTAATATATTAAGAATATTTCTGCTTTTATGATTTAATTTAACTTACCTTCTAAAAAAAAGACATTAGAGACAGAACTTAAGCTCCATGGTGGCACAAAACATAAGGGACATTGTATGAATTAGCCCTAATAACACAAGTTGCACTTCATACCTGTTAAAGTCAACTGAGATTACTCACTAAAGGGAGAGTTGGCAGAAGAGTTGTGGTTTCAGTCCCTTGACTTCACTATGAAGAGACTACTCAATGTCTCCTCACTCATTAAAGTATGCATTATATAGGGACAAGCTCATAATGAATAGTGAATACAGGGAGATGAAACCGCAACTCTTCTGCAAACTCACCTGAGAACTCTCCCTTTAGTGAATAAACCACTAGCTTCGGAGTAACTTTGTAAACAGACCCAAAAAAGTGCACAGCTTGAATTTCCACTATCTGGCCACTAGGTGGAACTACACTCAAACTGTAAATTAGATCCAATTTTAAGAATACAAAAAAAAAATCAAAGCTACTTATTCTACGTTACCTTTATTGTGGTACCAAATATGTAAAATATTACATTTCACACAGAGTTACAATATGATAAACTACGTACATCACTTTGTTTGCCATGGTCCCATCTTCTAATTTAGGATAATATATTTTAGAAGGTATTTCAGATTACTTTGTCACAAGGGTTTCTTGGTTGAAATGTTTAGTGTTACGTGTAGATGTTTTTACAGAAACTGCAAATACTGGGTTGGATTCATTTATGAAAGTTA
Organism: Spea multiplicata; assembly: GCA_009364415.1. Lineage (NCBI taxonomy): Eukaryota > Metazoa > Chordata > Amphibia > Anura > Pelobatidae > Spea > Spea multiplicata. The sequence continues at coordinate 45,720 of VKOC01016487.1, forward strand.
ATCTATCACAGGTAATTTAATAGAGATCATCACATATACTGCAATGGAGCAAAAATAGATAAAAAAAAAGATAAACTGCCAGAGGTTAATTGAGATCAAACGTATTTTTTTTTTCCATTACGATGTGTTATTGTTCAATTACTTGTGATAAATGTATCTTTGGCAATGAATCCGGCCCATTGTGACTACGCTCAAATCAGAGGTGAATACAAACACAGTAATCAAGTACATTTCCAAACAAGAGGAAGCAAATACGGTCGAAGTGAATAAGTGCTGTGTGCAGGAACCACCCCATTATTGATAATAGGACAGAAACATGAATTAATTCAATAAAAATTAAATTCTGAAATAAAGTATTACATATAAATAAATTAGCCCTTAAAGGGGCCAAATCAATCTCAAAATGTTGTACATTTTTACAATTAATATAGTGCTTTATGGGCAAGCTCTGGACTAACTTCTGTAGCTCGTGCTGCCTATTCCTGCTCTACGGAATAAGTTTTAAGTCATAAGTCAGAGACATTTCACTCCACTTAGAGAAACATATGTTGTTCTGAGGTGAGAAATAATCTACAGACATTAATAACCCCAAAGGTTATGCAAACCCCATAACAAATCTTTTATTTCTATGTATACAATACGATTCACACACCTTCAAGCTTCAAGTTCTCTTTCTCCATCCTTAGTAATAAAATCTGTTGATGTATCGCTTTCCTCCATAGTCTTTGAAGATCCTCGGAATTTTTCTTCCCATTTGACTCAACAGAAGTGTCTTCTTCTTGAAGAAGAGACGCTAAGGGGTCCTCTTCCATTGTAGTAGGAAGAGGAGATAAAGGCAGCAACTCGTTTCCATCTAGCCGTTCTAAAGAAACAGGCGTTAATACGTCAATCATTATTTACATGAAGCAAAGCACTGCTACCTTGCCTGCTCTGGTACTTCTCTGTAGAAATGTAGAACTACAGCAAACTTCCTGATTTTTAGGTTTTCAATTTAAACCAGGATAGTTTACTGTTTGTTTGAAATATAACTTTAGACTGTTCTGCTTGTTTTTTCCCCTTTACTTAGTTTTCTATAAAGACCTAACCTGCCGCCGTCAGTCTGTAGCACTAAGATCTACACCTTGACTGTTCAACGTACCAGCTTCAGAGCAGATAAAATGCTTTGAATGTCTTGAATAAATACTCCTGTTTAAATTGGCAACAAAGGCCACTATTTCAAACAGGAACAAAAAAAGAACACAGAGACAAGTTATTCCATGTAATGTTTCTTGAAATGTATATATATAACAGTTTTTGGTATTTAGAATGTCTATGGTACATATATGGATCAAAACACCGATACTACTACATTTAGGTTATGTTCACTTTTGTATGTTTAGGGTGAATACTGCAAGGAACACCCCTCAAAACCACAAATGTAAATTGCAAGATAACAGCCTATTAGTGTGTTTACTCTTAGTTTCGACAAAATGTGCTCTTATCTTGAGTTGTATATTTAGAAAAAAATGCTATTGAGAGATTCGCCTCATGTCTAACTTGTTCCAGTACAATATGAAAAAACCTATTTTTGAAGCTACTAGGCAGGGCCGGCCCGACAATCGAGCCGAGTGGGGCAACCCTGTTCGATCTCGGAGCCGGCTTGTAATGCTGAGTGTCGGAAGATGACCTCATTTCCGGCGCTCAGCATTACAAGCCGGCAACCGAGACCGAACAGGGAGACTCGCTGCAGGACTGCTGAAAGGTAAGTAGTAGATAATGGGGGGGGGCGGCAGGGACGGAGGGAGAGGAAGGGTAGATAAGGGGGGGGGGATTTTAAAATTCGCTCCAGGCGGCATTTTGCCTTGGGCCGGCTCTGCTACTAGGTGTACTTGAAATAGAGAACACCAAAAAATTCAACCTATGCATTATGCTACAGAATCCGCTGGTGCTCTATATTTAAAATGTAATGCAAAATGCAAATAGAAATAAGCAGCTATCTGTAATGTTTTAACTGATTTGCCATTGAAAGGAAGAATTTCCTTTTACTATAATAAAACATTTTTGCAGAAGAGACCTTTTAAAACGTACTTTAAGTTGCAAGATAAAATGAATCATTATTAAATAGCAATGAGCATACCTTTATCTTGCATATCTGATGGAGATTTGATCATTGGCGATGCAACCCTGAGAAAAATGCGTTGCCTCCACGATACTCGGCGAGGGGTAACAGTGACCCCGCTCGTATTTAGAGAGTCGTTACTGCATGTGGACAGAGTTCTCCTTCTGCCTTCAAATTCACTGGTAGACAAAATTCATCACAAACATTTTTTTTTAAAACAGGTAGATTCATTTTATCTACAAAAAAGAAATTACTCTTTTAACAACACACTCATCCAGAAGATGTATTGATTTTAACAAACCATTCCTTTCACTAAGGAATATAATTACAATTCTTATAATTAAGAAACACACAATTAATGTCACCATTAAGTAAAATATTGTACAAGTCATCTTGAGTGTTAGTTACCAATTCAGAAGCATGGAATAAACAGATAAGCAGTCATGCTTTTTTAAATTAAATTTCCACATTATATATATTTACACTAACTATTTCCATCACCAACACAAACGGAAACAAAGAGTACAGGCAAGTGTCATGTTGACTAAGATAGAATTGGGATTTATTTTTTAATGTGTTCTTCACATATGGAACCCAACCAGAGCCATACTATTTGTAATAAAAGTACTCTCAGTTAAATATTGCTGCTGTAACAAAACCTTTCAGCGTGACCATTTTCTTACCACAGTTAGAAGGTCATTCTAAAATATTGTCATGTAATATTGCAAGCACTACGGACCACCATAGCAAAATAGCCGTAATCCCATTTACAATAAAGGTCCAATAGTCCCCTCTTTTAAAGGCCCCATCTCCCCCATCATAGATGTGGGATGCCTTGTGAAAGATAAGGAAGCCCCAAAAGGTCTCATGGTTTAATGTCCATAAAATAGGTGGCGAGAACACATATGTTGGATCCAAATAAAAACACTGTGCATCACAACGTATGTTTCATATGTGTTCATATTATATTTAACGCTGCTTCATTTCAGGACCAGCTCGATGTCTGAGTTGCCCAACATATAAATTGTCGGCTATACTTAAAAGCACAACATTCACTCTCGGCAGTGTTAGGGAATTATGAAAAAAGATGGTAATAACCGGTGGCAATAACCTTTTGGTGTCCGTACTTTGATTATATAATCAAAGGCTTAAATATTTAGCCCTACGCGGGCCCTAAAACACTGAATATTATTAGAAAAATCATAAATAACAAGGTCCATACATATATTACTGCTGGTTCAATTTGCTCCATGTAGGGAAATAAATAAAAGTAGCAATGGCAAAATGTACCTAGCAATCCATAAAATATCAAACTATGCTATTACGAATGACCTTATTCATAGCCTAGGTTTATATTCCTATTCAACTGCATACACAATTGTTCTGAGAAGCCACTCACATATGTCTAATCGAAATTTCCATAAGTCTTTTATCAGTCACATGAAAAATACAGGCTCTAGTTCCTACAACTTTCAGTTCTTCTACAGATCCGACGCTTTGTTATTTTTTATGAAACCTGAAATCAGAGATGTTTTATAACTGGGATATATGAATAGGGCTATTGGTAAAAAAAGCAAATAATTAATCAAGGGTTTGTTGTAACAAATTTTTCCATAAATGGTTTTGCATTTATTAAAACACTATATAGAGGTGATTTTTTTCTGTGACCCGGGATACATTTCAAGATTTGGTTTATATGTTAAGTTCATTGAATTTCCATAAAGTGTTCTGTTATATAACAGACTTAAAAACCTCTTTCTCTTTAACAATATAGTACAAAATAATGCATTGTATACAGTGGATAATGTGAAAATTAACACAAATAATTATGTCAACAAAGCACGCCACACTTTATAGCTCAGCGACCAGATGCTATTTGACAAAACATCTGGGATTGATAACTCTGTCCAGCTACACACTGTGAACTGCTGAAAGGCAGCACAATCTCCACAGGTGAAAATAAATATGTAATTCTTCTCCTAGCAGACAACAGCCTAAATAAATATCTGATAAACAACTTTATTTCTTATATAAATAATATGTATCATTATATATAACTCCAGGACAATGCATACACCTAGTTGAGTATAGATACTTAATGGATACTTAATTGATCTAAGATCAATTAAATGCGAGCATGTAAGTATACATGTTTATGTGTGAGCACTGGTGTGTGTATGAGCATGGACGTGTATATGTAATTGTGTGTGTGAGGATGTATATGTAAATGTTTGTGTGTGAGCATGAATGTGTATATGTGAGCATGGATGTGTATGCATGAGCATGGCTGTGTATGTGGACATGGCTGTGTATATATATGTGTGTGTGAGCAGGAAGGCATGTATTTTAGGTCACAAAAATAGAGCAATTTTTGTGTTCTTCAATCTTTATTTCCCTCATTTCTCATTTAGGTTTGTTCACACAAATTATATATTTTGTTTTTCGGGGATAGAAGGGCTATGTTATATATGTAAAACATTATTTTTTAGATTTTTTAACCTTGGAGTTTGGGGCGCAGGGAATCACTGTTTCTTACTGTTCTGTCCCTCTCCAGCTCATGATCACAATGAGAGGCAATAAACAATAAACAGTCAGGGGAGAGGATGTCACCAAAAATGTAATCATTTTGCCTTAACGTGAATTGATGTCAAAATGTCACTTTAGGTGACATTGTCTCCCCTGATTTAAGGATTACGGAGAGGACGTCACCGGATGCACCAACATATTGCCCTCAGTTCACGCTAGGGCAAAATGATGCTGCTTTTCTCGACTGGAGGATCAGGGAGAGGACGTCATTATTGCCCTCAGTTCAAGTGAGGGCAAAATGAAGGCCCTTTAGGTGATGTCCTCTCCCCGATTGGAGGATCATTCATGTAGATGAAGATAGCAGATTGAAGATTGAACAAAGATGAGAAGAGAGAATGGAGAATATAGAAGATAAAGAACAAGAAGATGCAAAAGAGGAAGTGGTTGGCAGAGAAGGAAGGGAAATATTTAGAGAGAAAGTATGAACGAGAATGAAAGTGTGAGAGAGTGAGTGAGAGTGTAAGTCGATATGGGCCCACAAATCTTGGCCAAAAAACCACCAAAATGCCCCAAATTTTTGTCCAAGATTCGTCTGGACTCATTTTTGGGGCTTCCTACGAATAATTAAGTAATATTACTACTACTAATTCTACCAGAATATGACCAGAATTGAGCCTAGGAATGGACTACTGAAGTGTGTTTTACAATGTCAGCTCAAGATGGAGCTTTTTTGCCACTGCTTTGTTTTTTCCAGACTTGATGGTGGCCACTAATTTTAATTTATCATTACTCACATCCTCTGTGTTAGACTAAACAGGAAGGCTGTGTTTTTTTTTCCACTCAAGGGACATATTCTGGGTCATTCTCTATATTATCATCTGATAGTTCTAAAGCTTTTTGCTAAATCTTCCCCTCCCCATAACTCCCATACCCCAATTCTTGCATCATTGTTTGATGTGGATGCTTCCATTACCAAAATTACATTTGATACGACTACTAAGACGTGTTTTCATGTTGCTGGGGTCTGGCAACCAACTGGCAGCCCTTCTGCCAGTTGGTTGCCTGACTCCAAAACCTGGAGTAGATCATTAATTCCTTTCTGCATAAGTGTCATAAATAGCAGCAAAGGCAGCAGTTAACTAATTTCACTTGGTGACATGACTTAAAGAATGAGGAGTAAGTCCCACTACACCACAATGTGGTGATGATGATGAATATTGCTGGATTTTAATGACTATTTTGCGGTTACCAACATAAAGATGGTGAGGGACTCACAAACTTACTTGCCTTTGTATATCTATTTGGTGCAAGACCTAGCAGCAGCAGCAGCAGTACATTACATATTCTATTACATTATGGATGAATGTTTAGTAAGTCTATAGATGTATTTGGAGTCCTGTCCATTACCTGCCCTGTGTCCCTGTCTGCTCTGTTTACCTACTTTGTTGAGTACCCAAAAAGCGCTACACTTTCACCCGTGTTCTAAAAACTTTTTAAAGAAGCAATTTGATATCCTGCTAAGAATTTGTCAAACAATAAAACACAACAGCTAATATTGTCAAATGCAAACAGCTACAAAACAGCCTTCCTAAGAACAATGGTTCTTCCTCAGCATAAACAAAATAACCAAGCACGGAAACTCACTAGGAGCGTTCCCGACCTTTAACTGACCTATGGCCACTTTCTAAAAAGCACTGGGCAGATTGTTCACACTTCAACATACTGGAACATTAGAAAGCACCTTACATATATATGGGGTCACATAGATGTTTTATGGAAAACAAGGACATTTCTAGCTGTAACATAATTGCAAAATGCTTTTCTAATAATTAATTAGCCTTTTAAACTTAAACTTGGATTAACCAACACAACACGCCAGTGAAACACAGGAGTGATGAGATTTATAAGGGGCCTCTGTACACCTATGAAGATATTCCAAAACCAAAATCAGCCATTTCCAGCTACAATAGTCATTTACAAAATTAACAACGTCTGCACTGTATCGCTGGTGCATCTCATGTTATTTTAATGGAAAAATTTTGCTTTTCTTTGAAAAACAAGAATATTTTCCAGTGGCCCTTGTCACTTACATACATATAGCAATAAAAAGAGACTTTATTTCTGGAGAAGTTCAATAGCCTTTGATAATCAGATAATTAATATGTTCCTGGACACTCCCTCTGTAGATAATAAATCCCCCAGATACTATCGAGTACAAAAGTACAAACTACAATACAATACAGGGGATCTACTAAATAATTGATTTGCAAAATTGTCTTCTTCAGAGATCACATCCATGGTTATGGTGGGTCCTAAAAACCCAGCCCTCAAGGTTATGCTACACACTGTGTCCCTATCTAATATGGGAAACCCGTCTCATTAAATTACCCACAAACAACTTAATGTGTCTCCAAAATGTAAATTTTAATAAAACTATTAAAATATTCTCATAAAAAAAACTCAATATACCAATAACTCAAAGAAACAAAAACAGTGACTTCCAAGGTTACCTGCAGATGGTTCAAACAAATGTAACATGGTGATAATACAAAAGTCCACGTGTAGCCCCTCTAACTTTAGTAGTAGTATCAAATCAGGTATGTGGTTGCTATATATTTGGCTTGGTTTTCCTTTGGCGTTCAAGATTACAATTCCAACATGAATTATTTATTGTTAGTTGGGCTACACTTTACCTTGCCACATAGAACAGATTCAAAGAACATAAATAAAGCTGGTATTTTAGTTTCATCTTTAAATCATGCAAAATTAGCTTTGAAACAAGTTGTTAGTGATCCAATTTATATCAACATTAAATGGTAAAATGGTCATTCAGAAGAATCTAGACAACTTGGTCTAAAATAAAACCACATACAAATATACTGATGAACATTTTACCATTTCAATTATGGTAATTAAGTAGTCCCCAAGCAGACATTGAACAGAACTTGAAGGTTTGGTTAATGTTTGGGTAAGACAGCTGTACCCAGACATGCACATAATACATGTGGGGCATCTCTCACCTCTTGGGGGTATCGTATTCAGACTGTGGGGGGAGTCTCCCTGAACTCTGGTAAAAGTTTTTCAGGAATGAAGGGGCAGAGAAGGATGAAGGGAGACTGGATGTTGAAGACTCACTCTCAGTGCGGATGCGTCGGACAATTGGAACGGGGCTGGGAGTGGCATTGAAAATAATGATGATAATAATAATAGCAATAAAAATAATAATATAAAAATAATATTAAAAGAAAAAGCATCTCCTGTAGCATTAAAAAGAAGGTATCTAACGAGAGCAGGAGCTGACAAAGTATGTTATTTGCATTAAAATGTATCACTTTAATAGACAGGTGCTTACTTCTTGGGACTTTTTGCAGGTCACATACCTAATGGACACTAATTGTTATTAAGAGTACTTTACTTTCCTCAGCGACTCAAAAGAATTAATGATTAACACTACAGTAAGATGTCCATTTTTTAATAGATATGCAATAAATAAAAGCTTTCTATTACATTATGGATAATAATAATGTTTTGTAAGTCTATAAACGTGTTCGGGGAGACGTGATAAAACATTTCTGCCGACGTGTTAACAGGAAATGAAGGTAAAACTTTTCATTGTCCAGCACTGTTGAAGCCCCTTTGTCTGAGAACCTTTGATAAAGAAATATGCGTTAAGCACATTTCTAAAACAGAAATGTCCTTAAAGCTTCCTGTTTATGGAATACGCCGTTCTCTTATTCTGAAACACGTTTGGAGTGTAATTAAAAGTTTGAGAACTACATGCATAGTTTGCCTTTAAATGCTATTTAAAGGTATTTTCTTATTAGTTATTACATCGCCTTTTGCTTATTTTAATGCCAAATTCTGCGTTCTACTGCTTGTCATATAGACTTGCTGAAGAAGATACCATTCTAAATGTTGTAAGACTATATTTTTAGTCTTGGGATCAGTTAAACAAACTACCAGTAAAAGTGCTAGTAATGGACTCCTGGTGGCAGGATTAGCCCAACAGTACCCTGTCATTGCCACTGGCACTTAAGCCTTTTAAGCAGGCCAGTGTTCTAACATTGGCAAAAAGAGAGAAAAATACTAGTCCAAGTATATTTGTAACGTGAACGATAAACTTATATAAAAGTTTGAGGCAACTGCTAAAAACAATAGTATACATTTGCATTTTGGCTACATAATAGGTCGAGGATTTTGGAATATAATTGTGATTAGGATGTTGTAATTAATAATTTCTGTGCTGTGTGTGTACCTAAGATTTGTGGCTCATGTAGAATTTTCTTATTATGATTTAGTCTCATTAAGCACTTAACCTAATCAATAATACTCTGGAATACTCTGTAGTTTATGGATCCTCCATGTCAAAATGTGTTTGTCAAGCTCAAATAAAATAATTTAATACACCATATATTTCTTGAAAACACAACAATATGTATTTACTCGCTTCAAACATCAACATCATTCAGTGTGTTAAGTAAATTCCAAATGGTTGTACATGCTAGGTTTTAGGAACACAAGGCACTAAAAGTAAATTACAATGTTAGACGTTGCTTGTTGTTCCATGTTAATCTGATGTTTCAGTTAGAGTAAGTATTATGGACATAATCAAAAATAACACAAAAAGGGGCACTGACCTGCTCTGTACGCCATCAGAAACTAAGGAGCTCTGCCTTTGCAGAGGAGACTTAGAGTTTGGTGACTTATTTTCCGGCAAGGTTAGCCTTCGCTTGCCACTGGACGGAGGGTGACTAAAAGTGTGCGCTCGCCTCCTCAACTGAGGAGAGTCCGGGTCGTCCTCTTGAAAAGATTGCCAGGCAGATGACACAGGGGAAGACGGTGGAGTGGCAGGAGGTGAGTCCCCTGGAGAGCCGTCCTGTGACAAGAAATTAATGAGGAACTTCTTCTTATGAGCATTGGCTATCCAGGAATGAGGGTCTTCTCCTACAGCCATAGACATCACTGGTCAACTTTTTTCTAGTTAATTTCTACATTCAGTAATATGCGAACAGGCTGACATGCTGTATGATAAATCAAACTGCTCTCCCACTACAGTACCAATTCAAATACAACACTTCTGTTTTTTTTACTGGATAGTAGTGCCTGACTAACTTTTTTTTTTTGCTTTTTTTCGCTGGTTTCCTGGACGCAAGCTTCCTGTGTTGTCAGTATAATATCCTGGAAAAGAGTCTATTATTATAGAGGCTGGTAACACAGATCTACCAGAAGTAGAAAAACAATATGAAAAAACCAGTGCCGTTGAGCCAATATCATATATCATAGGGGTGAATTAAGATCTGTTCTCACTGCATATCAGGTTCCGAAAAAGCAGAAAAAAAAAACAGGAAATACTATATATAATCGGTGGTGGTGGAAAATTTTACATGAGTGTCACACATGAGTGGGTTTTACGCCTCTTCATGTAGAACTGTCAAGTGAGCATAGGATGTTATATTTCACTGTACTAAACTGTATCTACCTACCTGTTCGTTAGATATAATGTAAACTTGTGACATACATACCTTGTCGGATGTAAAACTGTTGCAACGATCAAAACTGTCCATGCTGCCCAGCCGCCCTCTCATTCTGCTTGCCCCCTGTGGACACATTGTTCCAACATACAATAAATAAGGCAGCAGTATGGTGTTTAATGTTTAGGCATTCAGACACGCACCCTGCTCTGTCTAACAAGTGCCAAATGCGGCCACATAGGTGATCCTTGTCCGTAAACTGTCACATTTGAAACTGAAAATGTAATCTTGTAAGAAATAGAGTTTCATATGTATTTTGTCATATCCCTGGGGATTATAAACTGTTCCCAACAAAAAAAAGACAGATGCATCACACACGGAATAACACATATATGTGAGGGCACAAAGAACTCTTCGGAGAATGGTGAATTTGCTTGGCTTTCCTGGCTCTTCTGAGCTTTCGCAAGGTTAACACTAAAAATTGATACGTTCTGATAAACTGATAATCAGAAATGACATTAAGCAATAGTATTATATATATATATATATATATATATATATATATATATATATATATAATTAACCAATAAATAATATTTCTGAAGTTGACAGCCTGCATCTCTAAGACTTACAATAACTGTAAATACCATTATGCAGATATAGTTTGGCTGAAATCAATTACACGGATTAGGTCACTTCTGCCTTATATCTACAGATATTCTGTCTATCAAACCAATTTCTTCTTTTATCTTTCATCGGTGTCAATCTCTTTACAGCACTGTATATAGTAACCTAGTATAGAATATCTACAGATATTCTGTCTATCAAACCAATTTCTTCTTTTATCTTTCATCGGTGTCAATCTCTTTACAGCACTGTATATAGTAACCTAGTATAGAATTGATGAAAATCCCACACTGAGCTGCTGTTTAAGCAATGCTAATGAAGTCCTGTTTATCCAATGGATATATGGAGAAATCTTTCTCCATAGACTTTCACGAGTCGGTATATCAATCAGGGTAATTTTATTATTTTATTATTACCATAAGGCTTCAGTGTCAATAATATTGATTTTGTTATAAAAAAAAAGCTAAATATTTTTGAAAACACATTTTAAAGTTCACTTTAAATATAAATAAGGCCTTGTGAAAAGAATCACTGTTGTAAATAATTAAATGTACTGAAAGATAATCCAAGTACAATGTGAGTACAAGACCCAAAACATACACCAAGCTACAATGTCATTGAGAAAGCAGACAATGTTTTAGGCGCCTCACTGTTAATCCTACCCTTGAAAAAATATTTTCCAGAGAGCTGGTCAAGGATTTCTTGGCCTTGTTCTTCAGAACATCAAGTTTGAATCTGCCACTGGGCGCTGTATTCTCTGGAATTGCGCTGCTCGATAGACTCTGTAAAGAAGCAATAAAAAGATTAAAGAGGCCAAAAGCTCTCAGCAGGAGTCTTTCAATCCTCAAATCCGACAATTTAAAGGACGAAGAGGTCCACTCTCTTTGGCTAGAAGCACAAGAGTAATTCAAAGTGCTGTCCCCCCTGCAGCAGTAAATTAAATTATTATTATTTATTGTTTTATATAGATCCAGCCTATTCTGTAGCGCTGTACAATGGGTAAACAGGAGATAATAAGTGGCATATAACATAACAATTTGACTTACAGAAACAACAGGTGAGGAGGGTCCTGCTCAAATGAGCTTATGGTCTAAATGAAATTATGATTCTACATGGCAATATATATTAATGCAGTGGAAATCTGGATCTTTAAATTCTTATTCAAATACTCTTACTTATTCTACAAAGGGGTACAGGGATCACAGAAGCTGTGGTTTCTTCTTTTTTCCAGGGACTCATGATTTTACATATGTAGTAAGACATTTATAAGAAATTAATAATAAATAATGAATACATAATTAAGAGATTATTATAACTTTTAGGGCTGTAACCTTCTACTGAGGTATTAATACTGCTATCTGAAACCTCTCATAAAGAGGGTGAAACAACAAAATATCCTTCCTCAAAAACATAATCCACCATAACTAGTAAAGTCTTGGAAACAGTATTCTGATGTTAGTCTTTAACTGCGCAAAAAAAATTCAAATTCCCTTTTTCTGCTTTTATACTACACATGGGGAATAAAAACAAGGCACAGCAATCATTTGACATATAAAGTTAGTGCAATTTTAAATTACATTAATGTATATTTTATGCCTCTCCACTGGAAGCTTTTCCAATGGCGCATATAAATACCGTACCATTTCACGATAATAAGATTGTATTGCTTTTAAAAACAAAGACATTGTGTTACTGCATTCAGAGTGACAACAAACACGAAACAAAAGACTGTTCACTTCGTATACAGTAAAGAAAACCTAAGACTCGTGTTCACAGAGTCATATACATGACGATGGTCATATACATGACAGAAATGTTCCCGTTTGGGAAAAATCGAATCGCCATAGTTAGGGTTTCACCCTTTCCTTGTTTCATCCTGATCATTTATTCCTCATTTCATTTGGCCAATCTAGTCTGCCCAACCTCTGGATGCTCCCAAAAAGCCTGATTACCTAAAAAAAATGTCCAACATCAAAAGGCCCTGCAAAGGGAGAGCTGCTGTAAGCAAATTGAAGGAGCATTTCATATTGGTGGTGGGGGCAGTGGTAGTGTAGGAGAACAGAGACCCCTTTTGGTCCTCCCCATGGAACAAGATAAATGTGCCATAACTCTTTTCTAATCCTAGCAAGCAAGCTCTCCAGATAATCATGTAAGTATAACCACATCTGTCCAGAAATGTGCTAATATTGAGACATAAGGTTATCAATAACCCTGACCTGTCCACAAGGTTGAACTAGTAGGTTGCCAAAGGAGCCACACAATCATTCTGATGTACTAACATGACCTTTACACAATGTAACCTTATTCACATTAACAAAGTGTCTTATTTACACCAAGGACAGTAATCACTATTCCTATATTTTGAGAATTGTAAGATATCAATGTAATGCTGATCCCTAAAGCAGATTCAATGTACCTGCAAATACAACCAAAAGCATTCAAATTGCCAAACTACAGACAACCATACATTAAAAGTAAATATATATGTACTTGGACGGAAGCTATGTGTCTAACAGGGCATTTGCTACACACCCATGGGAGTCATGATGGCCTTGTTTAAAGGACATGACCAAAAATAAAAGATAAAAACTTAAACCAGCAAAATCCGGTTTTACCCTGTATTTTGTGTTCTTAACACACAATTTTCAGATAACTTTATTAAGAAATGTTAGAAGTCAAGTACAAAGCTTTTCAACATGTTGGGTCCATCATCTATATGAAAATAATATTATTTATCCTAAAAGAAATTGTCAGTTACATGTTTTCCACAGTCAAATAATTTAACCTTTTTGAGTGCATTTTAAGTGTTTTTACGCGATTTCATAATATTTAGTCTTAACAACGATAAAGTGTCTGAATATAATCTTTGGGGGAAAGCAGCTACACGCCAGGCACTATAGTCGGAGAAAATGTTATATGAAACAGTATTTGTAAACCAATCCTCTCAAGATGATGTATAAAACAAGAAAATTGATTACATGATAAAACAATTTGCATGAAACACAATCACAAAAAAAGAATAATCATTATCTCTCATGGGCCATACAAGCATAACAAAGTACAGGAAGGAAGTTTTTTCCAAAGGAGGAGAAATGTTGGAATATGAGGTCATAATCTAGAAATAGGGGGTGAATGGCTTCGATTTAATGTAAGGAAGCTTTATCACAATCACAGGGCATCAAACTAATTTAAACACTAACTACTAGACACTAGCCGAGTCACTAAAAGAATGGGACTATTTAATAAAGGAATCAGTATCACTTTTTTAATAATTATATATAATAATATATTATTTAATAATAATATATACTGTAATGCTGCAGTGACTCAGCTGTCTGTTATCCAAAACAGCTTGACCAAAATACAGTAAGAAGTAGTTGATCTCTGACATTTAAAATATCACATTTAAAGATTGCATACGGGTCATTGTAAAGTGCAATAATGTTATTTACCGGCTGCATCTCTCCTATATGGACATGGGATTTCTGCTTGGCTTCACAAAGCTGCCTGAGATGGAGGATGACAAGTTCATTCTCCTCCTGGTCACTGGCTGCTTTCATTTTCTGAGAGCAAGAACGCAATAAAAAACCCATCAATGTTCGTCAATAAGAAACATAGCCCTTGTTCCACATACATAGCCTCATTTACCAATGCCAATACATCTTAACCCCTCCATATGCATTTTTCGCCCCTAATATGTACTGTTGCAAAGGCAATAAAAACAAATTTTCAAGCACTGCATCCATGTTAAGCGGCTTTGGGAAGCATGGCAGCCTTCACCCAACAGCAGGGGATAGCACCGCCAATCTGATATACTGCTCCATATTTATCAGGACGCAAGTCCAGTAATGGGGTAAATACTATACTGGGAGCATTCGCTCGTTTCCTTGTTAAGTGCTCAAAATGTTGAACTTTGCCTCAGATGTAGACCAGTGTTGATAAAAATGACTAGTTTTGTCTGCTTTAAAGTACTAGCTCAGTTTTACTTGGTCACAGGTCTTTAACGAGGGGCAAAATGGGTAGCTGCCCATATTGAAGTAACAGCAGACATTGAAGGAGAAAGTGAGGCCTATGCTGGTGGCTGCCCAGCCCCCACTTGCTCTATTAGGTAGGTAGTACCCATGAAGGATGTATTAGTTTACGGAGGGAATCCATTACTTCATCAATCAAACAGTTGATACCCTACTGGGAGTTTTATTTTACATCCCACATAATGCAGAGTAGCATCTTTCATGGGCCGATCATGTATCACTAACCATATTGAAGTAACAGCAGACATTACAGTAAAGCTTAACGTAGAAGGTGTAAATATTGTATCACTAACCAAAACAAATCATCTATGCCAACCATTACCTGGACACGTTCAAAAATATCCGCTTGCTCGTTGTCTGATAGCAATGATAGTTGTCTCTGTATTACAAGCTTGGCTCTAGGTGGATAAAGGCCTGCAAGAAAAATAAATGTGAAAAAGGGGATGGCATTTAATCAAGTACTTGTAATCCTATTATCTCAGGACTGTGTGACTGTTATTGGCGGCACATAAATTCAGAGCACAACAAAACCATGACTTACCGGCCACGTTTTTTTGCTCTACTCATAAAGCTGTTTAATTCAACATTTACACTTATTTTAAAAACCTTTCCAAAAATAAGTTACAAATCGAGAATATTACAGCGTAAGGCAATAACAGGAGGTTTTTTTAATAATAAAGCAATCGCTTTAAATATTCACAGCCAACCAGAAAATTAATGTTAAGCCAATAAGGTAATTAGAATGCAATTAACTCTCAAAAGCACTCTCCACATGTGATTAGTTTTACTCATTAATAATGTAATGTAGTGGTGCCATCACGTTTACCGCATGGAAATGTCATGAACATGACATCATACAGATACAGATATCTAGAAATCATTGACCATCAGCTATTCCAAACATCAGGAACTTTTCTAAACCCTACGCAACGTGTACGTTATTTTAATAGTAATTGCACATAAAATAATGGTCTTTTATTGCCGACACCTTTAAAACGTTAATAATAATAATAATAATAAATAATGTTTAAACTTATTTAGTTGGAACTATGAATCATTTTAATGTAATAGGATGGGAACGTTTTATTTCGTTTTGTTATTCACACAAAGAAGCACGCGGAGCACGTTTCCTGTTGAATGCACTTGGTATGCAACCGTTACTTTGTTCTTCACTTTTAACTATTTATCTTAAGTATCAACACAGACATATTTCATTTCAAAGGTTTTGTTGAAGCCAAGAGCTTTGCTTGTGTTTTTCTCGGCTAATTAATCCAAAGATCAAGCGTTTGTTTCCATTCACAACAATGGCTCTTCAAACTCAACCGTACTCACTATAGAAATAAAGGAAACAGAGCCTAGAGTGGCGCTTGTCAACATTCCTAAAAAAGTCATTTTGTACGGTATGCTAGTGTCGCCATCAGAACAGAGTTCTGGCACTAAGAGCTATTTTGGGTTGGTAATACCTAGACTGAGTTATTTCCCTACCGAAGTATCATACCTTCGATTCTCTCACAGAGTTTGTGTAACGTATGCATTGGGCAAGCCTCACACAGCTTGATCTGAGTCTTGGCATTCTGGAGAGCAGCAGCCGTGCTAAAAGCTTGCCTCAGAGTAAGCATGATTTCATCCACCTTAAATAATGCAAAAAAGATAGGTTACCAAACAATAAAACTAAAATAGGTAAGTGCCTTTATGTTATTTTTTACGCCTGTTCTGCAGCTCCAAACAAACATACAGTACATGCAAGAGATATACCGTATGTCACTAAGCAAGAGTACCATAAAAATATGAAGGCTGGAAAAGATACGCTGGTACACGAGGAATACTATCTACTTCTGGTGAGACCTTATCAGGCCGTGCTGATCTACAAGTGTTTACGACACACAATATCTGATCTATGCAAAACATTGTCAATGAGTTAAGGGATAGGGCAAGGCTTGAAGAATATGTTTTTAGTTCTGGAATCTTGGGGAAAACATGGTGAATCTCCATATAGAGGGTGCAAAAGAATAATTTTCTGTAAGAAGAAATGGGTAGAAGTGATACAGAGAAGGAGAGGCACTGGCCCAACATGATGCGATAAATACTAGCAATAACTTTCACAAGTTTGACTACAGAGGGCTGAGCAGGAAGAAATGAAAAGCAAACGGGTGCTTATACACAAAATTATCCATGTAGTGTAGCAGAAAAATGGATATCATTTTATCATTTCCATATACATTGGATTGAATTGTCTATAGAAAGGTAAAAGTCAAGAAAACCACAATTCTCCCTGTTCTCTTAAGTGACAGAACCGCTAAAAAATCACCATCATAGGCTTGTAAACTAAATTAGATACTTCTACTACTATTTCTAATAATAATAAATAATAATAGTATAACATTTTTTTAGTAAATGTAATAAACCATTTTCTGTAACATGCCTGTGGCCACAGTTCATTTTGAAGTTTCTTTTTAATTTTCTTGTGATGGAGCACTTACGGGCTTCCTTTGTTGTGCAATACTTTCCACAACTGTGTTTTGACAAAAGATTTTTAGTTTAATGTTTCTTAAAAAAACCTGCATTTGCTTGATTATAAGATTGCTCCTTTTATAAGATGACCCCCCCAAACTTTGGATCTTCATGAAAGAAAAACAAATAGAGGTATGGATATAAAAGATGACCCTGTTGCTTTCATTGCTCTCACTCACTCTCACCCGCTTGCTCACTCTCACATTCTCATTCACTCTTCCTTTTTTGCGGAACCACTCCAAGAGGCCAGAATATTGCAGATGGCTTTGCAGAGAAAGATAAGTGTTTTGTTACGGTCAGGTAGACGAGGGATCCAACAATGCAGGTAAGCACAGCTAAATAAAGTCCAGAACACAGTCCGAGGTCGAGGGCAACAGCAGGCAGCAAGGTCAAAAAACAATCCGAGGTCAGGTAGATCAGGTGCAAAAACGGTAAACAGGTCCGGGTTCGTAGGCAGGCAGAGAAGAATCGTGGTCGTTTAAACAGGCAAGAGGTCGGTACACAAGGCAGAGATCAAGTAGAACGAGAAAATAGCACACCCAACGCTAGATAACGCTTAGAACGGGCAAAGACAAGGCAAACAAATGAGGTTTATATAGAAAAGGGGAACACTCACGTCAGCAGCCGCGCCGTAGAGCGTGTCGCGCCCTAAATTGAAATCAGGTGCGTTTGCTGGTCCCACCACTAGATGGCGCACTACCGTCGTTTTTCCGGCGTGTGCGCGCGGCCGCGCGCCTGGAGCATGAGCGGTGCGCGCGCGCCCGAAGAAGCAAGACTGCAAGCCTCCCGAGGGACCGCGGCAGGACCGGAGGTGGAGACGCCGACGTGGGGGGACACAGCGTGTGCGGCGAGGTAATGCCACAGCGGCGCGCGTAACCAGTCGGCAACCCGCGTGTGGGACGGAGGTGGGGTTGCCGGCGCCCGGCGAGCCGGCGTGAACATGTTTCTGCACATCTAGGCAGACAGTGAGACAGTGACAGTGCATGAGAGAGAGAGTTAATGAGTGTGAGTGAATGTGAGAGGTGAATGAGAGCACGAGAGATTGAGAGCGTTAAGTAACAAGCCCCTAGGCTTAGTTGGCAGTGTGACAGAGTGGCGAATCTTAGGTCAGAATAAATACCTAATATTGTAGTACAAATACTGTAGTTTCTGGCAGGGTATATTGGTTACAAAATACTTGGGAAAGCAGACAGCTGTAATCTGCTCACGCTATGTGCCAGCGGTCCAACTACTGATCGCCAAGGTCACTTAAAAGGTCAGTTTTTCAGGATCTCCTCGTATCAGCAAAAGCAGATTAGTCAGCCACCAAAGACCTATCCCAGAAGCCTTATTAAAATGGAAAAAATACGTTAACTCTGTTCTTCTAACCTAACTACTCCCCTTACTTACCAGTGCGTCTGAAGCACATTGAAACACATAGCAAATGTACTGATTTATGCCAGGCTCCACGCATTCACGACAAACAATACCAAAATGATCAATGTGGTTAATACCCTACAAAAAAAAGAAAATAAAACATGTACATTAGCTGCGACAGGCACAGAATAAAACATATTTACTAGCATGCAAACATTCCAAAACAATTCTAAATTGGGGGGATTCCCATCCTTCAAGAACATTTGTTGTCTTCTTAGATTGATGGTAGTGTAATTTTATGTAAACTACTGAAGTTCTCCTCGCAGTGGCTAAGCAGTTAAAATGTGCTTGCAATAAATTTTGAACATTATGGAAACTCAGGACCCCAAATCTCCACAGAGCTAAGTACAAAAACAGAGGAGAGGCCTTATCCGCTAAGCGGTCACAAAAAGTGCAGAAGACAATATAATCATTTATTTCAAAGGATGAGTAAAATCCAATAATACCTCTTTCAAACTCATTAAGGACATTCTTGTTTTAGTGTACACAGTACAACAAACTACATTACAAGAGACAATATAATAGAACTGCAACTTTCATAATGGATTTAAAAACTCTTTTGTACATGGAACACATAACTGCAGACTAGTGTGGGTGACCATTCAAGTTCAGTAATACAAATCTACTTTTTCTTTTAAAACCCCCGTTTTCAAAAACATTCTCCGGGTGAAACTGCGGTAAAATGTGATCATCTTTTACACACAGGCGGATGCTGTGTTTTCACAAACCAAAACCAATGTTTACTTCTGAGAAAAAAAACACATAATGATTTGATGTTGTTCTGTGTGTATAAGGCACTGAAAATTATGGTCCAAGCAAGCTATTTGAATCAGATTCCAAGCATATTTGTATACGCAACATATAATTATGAGGACACATACCTGAGTGCATGATGAGATATCTTTAAAATTCTTTTCAAGAACCACAGTTTTAGTATCGGGACTAATAAGATTAATTTCAAATCGCCCCACCTTCAAGAAAAGGAAATAGAATATGTTATATATAGAGTGGACATACACAAATCTCAGTTTCAAAGACTCTTGAAATAGCCTCCAGATATTGCCACCTATGGTGTTGTCTTTCTCATATCTGTGAAAGATATCAGGGGGACATTAGATTTTGATTTTCCATTTGTGACATTAAGCACGCATCTGGGGGCACCCATGCCAAATGGATATTCCAGCCAGTGGCAGTATATAGCAGCAGTAGCCATATGGTCTACCATAGCCCGAAGGGTCTTATCCTGGCAATCACAAAGCCTGCTTTTCTAACAAACCAAACAGATCACCCAGTTTTGGGCTATGAATGTGGTGCATATGGAAGGGTTCCCCCTTTACTTGCTTATGTTCCATGCACAGTAAGATTTGATCTTCTATTCTTTGGTCCCTGTATTAGATCTGTGGATTTAGTAGCCCATGTTGTTTGGGGTTTTCCATCACTAGCTTTTTGGTACCAGGACAAGACTAGGCAAAATGAGTACATGTGCCTCCTGAAAATGTAAAATTAAAAAATATATATTTGTAGACGGCCATTTGAAGAATATAAAGAGTGCATTTTACAAAATGACTAGGCGTACCTAGAATGGTTACATAATTCTATTCTTTTTTGTCTTCCATATTGCTCTTTAAATGTGGGTCTCTAGGCACAAGCTTAACGAGCCTTATGGTGAACCCAGTCATGCATCAATACACTTGCTAATTAATGGCTTGTGGTGGTCATTAAATTATATCAAAGGTGCTGCCCTCTGCATAGTAACGTAATATAACATATTTGAGTTCAGACAAGACTGTAACATTTCCTCCTACATATAAATTGTGGATTTTGGCGGAATCTTCACTTTGTTATTTCATTTGGCAGAGAACCGGAGAAAAGAACCACCAGCCACATGCTGCTAGGTCATGTTTCACTCAGTAGGACACTGGACTTGAGTCGTTATGTGTGAAACTATGAGTGTGAATGTGGATGGAGTAAGGTTAGGTCAAAGTGGTTTGGACAATTTGGGTAAGAGTAGAGACATTGTGACATTAATGGTTCTGGAGAGAAAATCCGACCACATTCACTTAATTCTACAACCAGATTGTACGTGTCAGAACACCATGCAGCTCAATATTTAACAGAAAGTGTTTTGGAAGAACAGGAAAAACCATTGTGTAAAGGGCTAGACCAAGACAGCTTTGCAAGAATAAATTTGTATCCAGGTCCACTATCGCTTTAAGAAGTGGAGACAATATCCAGCTACAGAACATTCAGTACATGCCTGAAGCATTTTGCTCAGTCAATGCCTCTATAAACTGTGCAATTTAATTATAAAAACAACACATCAGAGATTTGCAGGTTTTTTTCCCAAAATAAAAGGGTATATATTACTGCAGAACCGCCTCCTGCCCTATGGCACAGCATTCATTTTCCAACCCAGTAAATACCTTCATTTAGAATAACTCAAATTCCTTTCAATAAAAATGTGTATTTTCCTTAAAGAGACAGACCAATGTCCCTGAAACCTCCTCTAAAGAAGCATTGTTTTAGCAAACACAGGAATCCACCAACAAAAGCACAAATTATGTCCAGACATATTGTTTTGGTACAGAGACATGTAAGCTTGGCTTTATAAAAGGTGAAATTGTTATTGGAAAAGCATTATGTGTTGCTCACCCCCTTTTGGCACCTTGCCATATCACAACCAGCCTACAAAATTGGATGATGACTACAACTACATAGTGTTCATATAAACAGTCTATGGATGAGATGCTTCCTTGTCCACCAAGAGAAGGAACACTATGGGTTGCTCAAAATTGGTTCAATGATCTTGTTGCTCAGTGGGACCTCTGAGCCTAAACTTCTGCTTGAGGGGTCAGATGGACACCGCTCTGGTATATGAAAAATGAAATGAGTGTTCAAATAGTTACAATGCCGGAACAGGAATTTGGAGCCCTTTCCCCTATATCAGCACATAGACACTGTGTTCGAATAGCAGTCCACCGATTACACAAGCTACCTTGACTGATCCTCTCTGGCAAAATGTACTCATTGAAGCTTGGATTTTGGCCACATCTTGATATATGCAGATGATGAAGAGATGGCATTTAGCAAGGTCATTTCCAGAGCAAATTGTGCAAGCTCACTAAACCAACAAGTGATTTGAATTAATCTCCAGTATATATATATATCTGCAAAGGTGTGTGCAATCTAGGGCTGTAACTAACGATTATTTTCAGAATCGATTAGTTGGCCGATTATTTTTTCAATTAATAGTATTAATCGTATTAAAAAAACCCAATATGCAATTTTTTGTTTATTTTAAACAAACTATTTTTTTCACATTTAATAAAACCTATATTGATTGAGAAAATTGTATTTCTTGATTTTTTATTCCTTTATTTCCAAAACCATGCCCCTCCAGTTATGCACATTTCTGACCCCAGGCTTGCCCACCTCTGTATGCCCAGCATCTGCCACTCTGGTCCCCCAGATATGCCTCATTAACCCCCGTAATATGCCACTCTGCCCCCCCAAGATTGCCTTATAACCCCAAGATATGCCTGATATCCCCAGGCTGATGCGCCCTTATGCCACCGATATGCCACTCGTGCCCCCCTGATATGCCTTATACCCCCTGAATATGATGCTCTTCCCCCCCAGAGATGCCAATCTGCCCCCCAGATATGCCTTATACCCCCCCTATATGCCACATACCCCCTATATACCACTGTGCCCCTGATATGCATTATATCCTCCTATACTTGCCCAGATATGCCACCCCCCCAGACTTAACCCCAGTACTCCAGACTCCCTGGTGTCGGGGGATCGGGATCTAAGTCTTATAGTCTGACCTCTATTTGAGATCCCATTATAAGACAAAGGGCATTTTTCCAGGATTTGCTCTAAAAAAAACCCTGATCTTGTATTCAATAAAATCTATTCAACTAATCGAAGTTGCTGAACAAACCTGTGCAGTCTAGTCTAACCTGATATCTTAAATATCTTAGTTGCCCTGAACACTGCCTGTACTTTTGCATTTGGACCTCCCCAGGGCCTTGAATTTGGTTTGTCTAAGGGTTCTGGATCGCTTGTCCTTGTCCTGCTTTCTACATTGATCTCTGGCTCCAACATGGTTAAGAGCAGAAGCCTCATACAGCTCCTAAGATCCCAACTACCAGCACCTTGGTTCTAGACTCTTGTGTGTGGATAAGTAGTATCTTGACATTCTGACATTTAAGGAGAATCCTATATCTCACACACAGAGCAAATAACAGAAAGTCCTCATTTAGATATTTTATAGGAGATTGAATTGACAGCAGAAGACGTTCAGTACAGTAATAACAGAAAAAGCTTGAATGGTGAATGAAACCTTTGAGTGACATATTCATACACTCATCAAGGAGGGTAATTTATGGGTACACATGTTAAATAAAAAATTGGGTGAATCAGAGATTAATCAATCTGCCCTTGAGTCATGTTTTCCTGCCATATTTTGGCAAAACTGCTAATAGCTTAAAATGAGCATCTGTTTACCTTTAGCTGGGTCAGGTCATTTAGCAATACAGTGGAAAAGAACTGAAGAAACAATCTTTTTTCTTATTTAACTTTTTTTTAACATGGCTTAACATATACAGTTGTCGAGGGGGGGGCTGCAGTAAAATGCCCCTTGCATTAAAGCTTTGGAAAACAAAGTAAAGACACAATATTCACTTGGATGCCATTTATACAAGCTTGTTTTAAAGTGTTTTTTTTCTCATTGCTTTTCTGAGAATGAAACTAGATAGGTTCATGCAGATCTACTGGAATAGTGCCATGCCCTCCAAAGTTAGAAGGGAAGGGGAAATGAGCCGTGACATGCTAGCTCTTCAGCTAGCTAGTACTTTAACATGAAGATGTTATCAGATTGAGAGGTACATGACCTACGCTGCATCTGGATAAGGGCATTATGTCTCTATTGGGTAATAGCTCCAAACATCATCTTACAAGATGAAACCTAAACACTGCAACAGTTCTAATCAGACCTATAGAAAAAGAATATAATATGGCTGATTGATGAATAATCACGTGCTCTTATAATAATATTTTTTGTTCTTTTAGCTCAAGTATCCAACGGTTAATGCTGTTTGTCTTCTTTACACTAGTATTGGCATTAAAGATCTTCTTTCTTTCTTGCTACCATTGAGTTTATAACTTTTGTAAATCTTTAATTTTTTGTGTATCTTACCAAAATCAAACATTGTGACAACTTAAATTTAAATTTTACAGTCTTGTTTTATATATGTCTGCAAATATGATTTAGAACCGTGTTTGTCGGGTAAGGTTAATAAATAACTAGCAATTTAATCACAAAACTAGTTAAATAAATAAAGTTGTGCTTTAAACACTGTATAATAAAGTAAACATAAAAACAGCTTATTAGAATTCCGATTGAGACATAGCTGGTAATCAGGACACAAGAAATAACCATACATGGTAACATACAACATCAGTGAGATAACTCATGGTAGAACAAATGGAATAGGAAATCACTACAATGAAAACAACCACACTTGGAAATTTGTGTAACGGCAGGAAAGAAAATGGTAATATAAACTAGCAGATGTTGTGTAACAGTAACAGAAGTCATAAGTCATTTTGTATTGTTGTGGAGTAGAAAAAATATCTATCCAACAGGAAGTTGGTAGAAGAGGAGATAGGTCGGCTCAGGTCTGGGCAATACGCCATATACTACTAAAGTACGCATGAAGTTTTAGTCCTCCCTATTGTCTCTAAAACCCAAGGCATAGTAGGTTTCTGGCACCGCTCTCCTGCCTTCACTTGTTTCTGACATTGAAAAGAACCTCATAATGGTGTCCACCACCAGCTCAACACCTTAGGTAGCTGCATAGATTGGCTATGTGTGTGGTTGGTCTGGATGATGTTTACCAAGTAGATCAGCAACAGCCGAAAGGTGATATATTTACCTAACCTTGATTTATAACTCCAGTCATCTAAAACAGAGTATATTGGCTTAGACCAACAAGGTCTAGGGCAGCATGTCAGGAGAAGACAGACTCTTGGCTGCAGGGAAAGCAGGGAAGGCATTACATGTACTTTATAATTGTCCTATTGTATTTTCCTAGAAAAGCTCCCCATTGACACACGATATATACCAATGATTGTTTATAATTTGTAAAGCAATGATGTAGAATTGCTTTAGTGCCAACTTATAGTGATGCTTATGCTTCAAGTCCAAGTAAGGATAGTTTTACTGCTAGTTGCAAAGTGGCATTGAAGTTAGCATTGTAGTTCACAGAATCTTACAAACCTCAAACAGATAAGATATGGAAACCTTGGCTTGAAAAATATACCAATTAATTAAATTAAATGATATGAAGGAAATAGAGAAAATCATGACAAGGAACAATTTGATGATAACCAATAAGTCCCAAGACTTTCATAACTAAGATCATTAATGTACTAGGTTACTCATAAGATTTGGCATAATATGTATATATTTGACTTAGAACTCCTTGGTGTGTATGGCGTATGGATGTGGATATGAATGGAGGGTCTTATGAAATTAGAAATCTTAGACCCTTTTTCTTTTCTTATCCTTTATTATTTTTCTTTTTTTCTTCTTTTTTTTTTCTTCCTTTCTTAATTTTCTCTTTTTTAGGATAGAATATTAAAATCAAGGAATATAATGACAGATAGAACGTTGAATATTTATGTCATATATGTATTTACATCTCACGCACATGCTCATTATGCATCCTAATATGTACTTTTTCCTTGATCTCTGGCATTTGTAACTGTTTATACCTTTTCAATAAAGGAAAGGAAAAAAAAAAACAAAAAAAACAAACAAACCCCAAACAGATAATAGAGTACGGTGTATTATATACCTGAAACAGCATTGTTCTGTTCTTTTCAGAATCGGATGGTTGAACATGGCTTGGTGCACTTGCATGCCTCCTTCTTGGCTGTATTTTTCCATCATTGACTCTTTTCTGGATGGTAACACTACTACAGCGCGATCTAAACTCTTGCTGATCTTCGAAACCAGAATCTTCTAAAATCCTCTCAGGGAATGACACCCGAGGACATGTTAGATTGCTCTGGCTACCAACGATAAACATTCCTGAATGACGTCCAGAGGACTGGGAGCCATTATTCTCTATCTCCTTCTCCTGCTCCTGAAATAAGTTATCAGATGGTGAAGCAGGAGCCTCTGTCTCAGCCAGCGTGAAGTCACTGGTAGAGTCGGAACTTCGCTGTTCACTCAGGAGTTTAAGACGCTGGCGTTCATGTTGACTAAATTTCTCAATACAATCATCAACCAGGGTAGACGAGGCTTTTTTATGTGCAATTACCACTTTCCCACAATATAAAACTTCAAATTTTTGTGAGTTATAAAACGCATCTTCATTATCTTTGTTGGGTTTAGAATCTTCTTTCAGAGCAACTTTGGAGACTTGACGTATACTACTGATCACATTAGAAACCTGTGAAGGAAACAAAAACACACATTCAGAATAAATACACATATTACCAAAAATAAAAACTCACAGAGATGTCCTTGTACGAAGGAAAATGTATATGGTATAGCATCAAATCTTTTTGACAACGAAACATTAAGGTTCCTTTTGCTTACAGCTTTCCGGATGCCGGACAATTTTGTAAAGGAAGATCTGGTAGCCTTGGTGAAAGGTGCCAAAACAGCCCAATAATGAAATGTGCAATTTTAGTTATATAGTTAGAAGGTTGTTGGACTCATCAGATTTTTTTTTTATTTATATTTACAAGTATTATCAAAACAAACAAAATAGTTTCTTTTTTT
>VKOC01016489.1:0-94370 GCA_009364415.1 Spea multiplicata
GCTTTTAACCCTCTAAATGCCACTGTGCACCATGATATGCCTTTTAACCTTCTATATGCCACTGCGCCCCATGATATGCCTTTTGATCCCCTATGTGCTACCCTGCCTCCAGAATTGCCTTATACCCCTATATGCCACTCGGGCATTTAGGGGGTTAAAAGGCATATTATGGGGCAGAGTGGCATATAGGGAGGTATAAGGCATTTCAGGAGGCAGATCAGCGTATAGAGGGTTAAAAGGTATTTCTGGGGGCAGAGTTGCCTTGAGGGGGTTAAAAGGCATTTCATAAAGCACTCTGCCTCCAGAAATGCCTTATGCCCCCCATTTAACACTCCTTCCCCCTCCCTCCTCCAAACTTACCGGGGAAGGTATGCGCGATGGACGCAGACAACCCCCGCTGCTAACCGCACCTCCTCATGGCTGCATAGAGCTCTACACGCTGCCCGGACTACGCACCGGGGACTCAGGAGCACCGGTAAGTTGGGGGGGAACACAGGAGGATCCAGGTCCCCTGTATCGCTGCGGGGGATCTGGATCTTAGTCTCATAGTCAGACCTAGTTGAGGTCTGATTATAAGACGACCCCGATTATGAGACGAAGAGTATTTCTCAGAGCATTTGCTCTGGAAAAAACCTTGTCTTATAATCGAGCAAAGACGGTAACAAGAATTCATAAGAATTAAATAAAACTCAAATTGAACTAGATGAGCACACTGGACTGTACATTTGCGAGCAGGGCCCTATTTATGCATCACTTTATTTGAGAACAGTACAAAGTTATAACAAATGGCAATATACTATTTTATTTATAAAACACCCCTTAAAGACATCTTTATGGTGCATTTAATTTATGCAATTTAGAATGACATACAACACGTTACTCTCTCCTGATAAATACAAGTATTTTTTTTTCCTACCACAAGGTCTAAAGTATGTGAAAAAACATGCCGGTGAAACCAAAGAAAGATCTCAGACGATAACAAGATTCGAGAGCACAATATCTGTCATGTTTAGTGAATTAGCAGTGCTGTGTTTATAGGGACTCTCCCTGCCTCAATGCACTAACAAGGTACAGCTGTTACATACCAGCCCCTATGTGAGAATTCTGCAATCTAAGCATCCTCTGCTTATGATGCGTGTGCATGTTTGTGTTAATCCTGTATTCTATTCATTTTACACCAGAATTAACCCTTTTCACTGCCCAGTGTTAGTTGTGGGTCAAGTTAGTCAGAATTCTAACTTAGCCGTTTAAAGCCAACATGAATACACATCAGTATGGTGAATATTACATGCTATTAATTTCTATTAAATAGAAAAAAATTCTGCTTTGCAGGTTAAATAAATAAAATAATAAAATAAATAAATTAAATTTTGCTTAAGAGTGGACACCCCAAATCATGTGCTCCTCTTTGTTTTTTGTTTTTTTTATAAAAGAAGACCATGTATTATGGTATGATAGAGAAAGGGCTACATCCAAAAGATAGTATCAAGTTAAATGGAATTAAAATAGTGTGGTAAAATGGATATACCTTTAAGTGGTCTGTTGGCTTAAATCAGGAAACAAGGGTGCTTGGTTCAATGAAATATCTAAAATCTAGATCAGGGCTGCACAATGCCAGTAAACAGGACACAATTTTACTTGCTTTGAGGCCTCTCAGTTATACATCCATTCTCACAGCATAAAGACACAGAAGATCATGCTGTGGTTGCAAGATAAGGATGATAGATTTTTATGATTCCGCATCGTGGAGAATCGTGACATGTCTAAGAAGATCAAAGAAAATCTTCTCATGGATGTCAGCACACGTCATTGTCACTGCATAAACTTATTGCAACCAAAGTGGTCGAGCCTGTGGTGCAACTATTGGGGCTGGCTAAGGCACAGATGCCATTCTAAGGCGAGAGGGCCATACATTGGATACATTAAGGGCTGCATGCTTTTACATTGCATACTACATCATTACATCACCCACTTGAGCAGCATTGATGGGAGATGAAAGGGGTTATTGGGTATTGGACTGGCATTTGTCTGGCATACCAGATGGTCAGTTTGAGTCTGGTGGGTACTTTTATGCTTACTGATGTTTGTTTTACTGTCTGCTTCTAATGAATGGAAATTAATGCATTCATTAGGTACTGAAGCAAGAATATGAGACTGTTGTTTCACGTTAGACAAATTGTTTATGAATGGAAACAATTTAGCGCTGGGGTTGCTCTAGAAGTGGGCACCAAGCTAACATGACTCAAGGCACAAGCAGAATGCTCAGTGAGGTAAAAAAAGCTTGAAGGAATCATTGGAACTAGTTCACAATGGTGAAGTATGCTGGAGGGAGCATCATGATTGGACCGTTTGCCGTCATCAAGGTGACTATGAATTCCCAAGTCTATGGATGTATCATACAGGATAAGGTCAGGATGGCTGTCCGCCAGCTAAAGCTCAGTAGAAGTTATGTAATGCAGCAGGAAAATTACCCTATACATAAAAGTAAATCTACTACAGAATTGTTTCAAAAAATTAATTATTATTAATTATAATTAGTCCAGACCTCAACCCGAGCTGTGGCGAGACCTTGCATAAACAAATATCTGCAACCCTCAATGAACTGAAGCAACATTGTATAGAAGAGTGGGCCAAAATGACTCCACAATGATGTGAGAGACTGATGAAGTCATACAGAAAATGATTACTTCAAGTTATTGCTGCTTAACTATTGAATCATAAGGTGTACTTAGTTTTTCACACATGCTTTCTCCATTTTGGCTTTATTTTTGTTGAATAAATCATGACCTGTTGTAATGTGTCATGGGTTCATCTGAGGTTATTTTACCTAGTTTTTAGGCCTGCTAAGGAGCAGATGATGTACAGACAACTGTACATGTGCCCTTCCTCTGCCCCCAGGCTAATTTTCTTGCTCGGCTGAACACATCTCCCTGCACTTGGTATTCTTAGCACCAGTCAGCTCCAGCACTGAGTCAACAAACTAGGACAATGGAGTGTCCCTTTAGGGTTACGTCATTCAATTGAGCTCAAGGTGTTTAGTCAGATATTAAGCGCAGTTTTGCCTGTGAATAAACAATTCAATGTAGAAAAAAGTGTTTAATAAAGCATATTGGAAATCAGTTATGTACTCTAAATTTTTTTTAGCCAATAGATGTTGCAAGAAAATATAATGCAATGTGGTTAAAACATACAAATTATTACTCATTCACACTACCGTGATTAAAAAAAAAATATCTTTAACAAAAACGATATGTCAAATCCATGAATTTGAAATTTGGTTTAGTGGCACAGATTATTGTAATTATATAGATGTATCCACATACTTCCTATTATGATTATTCCTATTTTTCTGGCTTTTTTATTGGCTTATAAAAAGCAAGTTTATAGTTTTGAAAAACCTGCCTAAAGCATAGGTTGTGTGAATTTTTTTTTTTAAAGCCGTAAACTGGAATGATTTATCAACATATGAAAAAGGAAAAACCAGGAAAAGAAAAATGATTTCCCCTTTTGATTTATAGGTTTTGATCACCTTACCTTTTTGGTACTCAAAATAAAAAACCCCACAAAATCTCAAATACCTTATTAAATTTATATGCCAATAAAAGGGCTGTGTTTTCCTCTAACTGACAATATTTCTTTTTCAGATTTCATATAAACAGAGGATTATTAACTAATTTTCTTACTTCAAGTGCAGATGTTGTGTGGACCAAGAAGGAAAGGATATTGTCTTTGCCGCAAGCTAATTTTATATCTCTATAGGTTGTCTGTCTGGAAGAAAAACTGTCTGTTACTGTAGCGTTTGCTCTAAACCAAGGATGAACAGTTAATATCCTAAGATTGATTGTAGTTATTACACAAGACTGCTTCGTAAAATTGGTCTTGGACGCAACATGCTTGAATCCATTGTGAAATGCATGTCATAAGTTCATGTGGATGTATGCAAGTAACACAATAACTGGGGAAATATAGTAAGCAAAATATTCTGCTTAATGTTTTCGTTTTTTATTAATCTTGGGCGACTCAATGGATTGCAAAAGTTCTGTTGCTAAACGCTACATGTTAAAGTAGATTTAGAGTAATATGCTAAAATATTTACTTTCAGATAATTAGGCATTCATTTAGTATCTAAATTTATTGTGTTTTTTTCATTTTATTAATGTGTTTGCATACTCGAGATGTGTAGCTTACAATTATATATTCATTTCGTTCATATACATTACACATCACATATTGCTTGTTTTATTTTGCTTGTTGTACCCTAATCTGTTTTATTACTTTGTAAGGTTCTGCACCAGTTTTTTTTTTTTGGGGGGGGGGGGTGTAATGAGATTCCTTTTGTTTCCTTTTATCTATACATTTCTAGTCTCTAGTCTAGGCATGGTAATCAGCTCTGCTTCCACAAACCTCTAGGGTGAAACATAGAGAGTTCTCAAATATAGACAGGTACGCTTTAAAGTTTTAGTCATAGTAACTCTTATATCTAACATTGTCGTCTAATTACAAAATTATGAAAATAGTATATTAAAATTTCACAGTCCAGTTTTGCTTTTTTGGATTTTCTTTTTGATTTTTTCTGTGCCCAGCGAGGGACAATGAAATAGATGGTCTATATCAATTGCTTGTGATATTGGTACACAAACTACACAATAAAGATGATTCAACCCTACGCTGGATAAGTGGATATCTCAAAAGCAGTTCCTGAGAAACCTCATGACAATGATCTCTCTATTATACCCAACACGGTTATATTTCAGCTAATGGCAATGCAAGAACAAGACTTGATAACTATAAAACTGCTCAAACCTAGCTGGCAGATAGCACATTGAAAGCCGCTATAACAATTTACTGTCTTTTATTGATTTGACCGTGGGCTTTTTTCCATTACACTATAAAGTTTACATTTATTGTTCAATGCCTTTTTTTAAATAAAATTAAAGAGAAATGTGGCAGGCATATTGCATGGACCAGACAAGAAGAGCAATAGTGGCCCATGGGCTATGACACAGTATGTATGCTATTTAGATTGTAAGCTCATCTGAGCAGGGCTCTCCTCACCTTTTGTCTCTGTAAGTCAATTTGTTATGTTACATACTACTTGTTATGTCCTGTCTTCCCATTGTACAGCGCTACAGAATTTGATGGCGCTATATAAAACAATAAATAATAATAATAATTTAGTTACTTGTGATCTTTCTGTAAAGATGGGTTGATTTTGCAGAAATTATTGTTGGCAATTACGGTCTTTCCCAAGGAGTTAATACCGCTGGCACTATGATGTATTCAGGGCTCTATGATTGTTAAAGGTACATTCTAGCCATCAAATGCATCTCAATGCATACAATTGCTGAGTGGTCCCTTTACATTTTATTTGGCTGCAGAATCCCTCAATATACATTCCCCTTCTTCCCTGCCCATTGCTTCTAACTTTAAATGAGTAAGTTGGTCAAACACATCTCCTGCTCAATACACCCCATGCATGCTATACTTATGACCAGCCAGCTGTAGTGTTCACCTGTGAGAGTTCCGGGAGGTCTGCTTCAAGGGACCATGGAGAGGGCTCTGGACCTGCAGCTTCTCTTAAAGATAAGTCATTAATTAATGGTTAGGTCAAACGTTATAAGAAAAACTAAAAATTAGGTTTTCAATTGTAGAGCGTGATTCAGGAATGTCCTTTTATCTTCCCTTCAGCTGTGCTGACATGCTTTTCAATAGAGCAGGATATAACATCATATAGCTTCCGTCCCAGCAGACATAGCTCCGCGCAGGTGCAGGGAAGTGAGATGAGTGATACAATAGCTTCCAAGAGCTTGGCATGCTTCTCCTTCCATACTACGTACTAATTTTGTATACTGTCCATGTTGTTATTGTTGTTTTCCTCCTGCTGGCACTCCATAAGTTTAGTGAAATGATATAGGGAGACAGTTTTGGTGGTAGATGCAAGGGACTAAGGTCACAAAAATTTTAGCGCAGCATGGTACCCAAGTATAACGTAACGTTATACCATAGTTATATCTGTGCTTGTTCTTATAAAAAAGTTATAACTTACTAACTTACCTAAACAACAACCTGGTACTGATTAGATTTATTAACTCAAAAAATTGAATTACAAATATATGTGTCAATTGTAAGAACACGGCCAAAGTGAACATTATTTTAAAATGTAATTTTAAAAAAGGAACTAATAATACTAGGTATGACCTTCATAAAAAAACTCCCAATATTGAACTCATTAAAACAGAAAGAAGAAATAAATTAATACATTTAAACGTGATACAATTTCCTGCTTTGCATTAAACGTAATTGACCTGTGTGATCTGTGAACATGTGGCTTGACAGAAATAGCCATATTATGCTCATTAAAAATATTTATTAATTGTAATCTATGTAGCCTCTGAACATTGCATAGTGAGAAAAACAATGTCATTTTCTTTGACTATGGAAAAGTTCTGCATTAAAATTTCTATACTAAAGAATTAAAATCTCGGCTTGTGTTTTCTTGATGATAACAGGAGTACTTGTTAATACATGTTGAAGGCAATTTTTTTAAAGGAACAGTCATGTATTTTATAAATTGTAATGGTAGCTGTATTGCCCCCATAAGGGCAAGTGTAGGGGTCCACTGGGAATGAGCTAAACGCTTCAGTAAATTCAGTTACCAAGATCATTCTGTGAACCATGATGTCAGGAACTTCTTGGGTGCTGTGTTCTTATAGTATTTGTCATGGAAAGGTTGCTTAGCCATGAGCAAGCATGGGACAGTGAAGCAAACACCAATTTTCTCCAATGATCCAGGAAATGTATCACGGCATTAACCCTCCTGCTTAGCATAACCCCCCAAACAAACCTTTTTGATATCTTCTAATTGTATCAGTCATGGATCAAGAGAGCAGGTGTTCAGTACACTTATAGCGCACTAGCTCTTGCCGAATGCAGGACAAACAGACCTAGATGTCAAGTAGGTTGATTGGTTGTATGTGCATGTGAGTGTATGTAGTGCGTCTAGTGGCCCTTGCGGGCCGGCACTGAACACACCGTAGTCGATATGGTTGGCCGGCTGACCTTATATTTGTGCATCTGTAGGACATGAGATGTCTCCTCTTATGAGAAATTGATGTAAGTCATTGAATAATCTCTTTTTTAGTTTGTCCTGTGTTGATAGCCCAAGAATAAGATTTCATCACTGGCTGCTGGTATCTCTATCTTCAATCTTACCTCTGAATGAATGAATGATCTTGTGTACTATGGCTTAACACCAAACTATTCAACAATTGGAACAGAGACAAACAGAAATGTTCATAATTAGAAAGAATATGATTAGCATGGATGACTATAAAATATTAAAGCAAGATGTGGAAAAAATAGTTATTAGAGAAGAAAGACCTAGGACAAACCAGGTTTGTAGTTTGTCTTAATTATATTTGCATTTTATTATGTAAGCACAGGGTACCTTTATATCTAGGAATCACATGGCAAGTTGCCAGTCTTCTCATTATCACCTCCTAAGGAGGAATACATAACTGCGTCTTTTAAACAGATATCCGAGGTTCATATTCATTAAGGAAATGATTTCAATGCGTTTATTTTTATTATTGAAAGTGCGACCCATTGGAATAAGAATAGAGGCAAATTATTTCCAACAATATGAGCCCATCTGAATGTTCTTCTGTGTGTCCCTTTAACATTCCCCTGGCAGATGAATCTTTTATTTGTTGCGCATTGCAGTCTGTTGATGGTCATTCTGGCAGTGAAGGGCTTATGTCATTTTATCACTTTGTCTTCTCACCCATGCAGCATTTTCATGAATAATGGCTGTGTCCCGTCGAAAAAAGGCTCATGTACACAGACTAAGGTTACTTTTAATGTTGCGAGCCTAATATTCACAACAGCATTAGCCTGTCAGAGAAAGCTGATTGATAATGTTATAACTGGCAAAGCAGAAGCATTTTCTTTCCATTGTTTTCCAAATGATGAATTACGGTTATTTTATAGAGTGCGTACTCATAGCGGTTTCCTTGGTTCAATTGCATTAACTTCCTTGCCATATTGTCTGAAGCCTCCAGACACTGGCTTGTAATCTGACGGTTTCCCCGACATATGGGAAGCTGTAAACTCCGTAAGCATTCTGTAAACAGTATTAGCTAAGACATTCACATTTTTTCCCACACATTCGTAATTTTTCACATGCTTATACAATAATATATTAAAGTATATAGCATTGTTGGCATTGAAATGTTATAAAAATCCGTGCTGAAATCAGAATGATTTCCCCTGGATTCTTTTCAAATGAAAAGACAGAGGAATATAGAGAAAGACCCTATATGTTTTACACTTGTTTTAAAGAATCACTGTTACAGTTGTGGTTGCTTTTTTATTTATTAAGACAATTTCAATCAGCTTCTCACATGTAACTCTGTGGTCCAGAGAATCCAAAGAAGGTTGTTGGCTCTGGATAGTTGTTGATATAGAAGGGTTAGTAAGAGAACCATGAAGGTCAGGCTTAGATTTTATACTGCCCTGGGTGCAATATCTCCCAGTTGCTTACAAACAAGAGAGGTCTTAGTGGAGGTGAACCCCGAAAAAGCCTTCTTCTGTGGTTAAGTCCTATGAAAGCAACAAGGGCAAAAATCTTCTAGTGGAGATGACCATTTTTGTTTTCACCAAGCTCAATTCCTGTATATGATTAATTTCCAGTTATAACCTTAATTTGCTTGTTAACTGGCTCTGGAACCTGTATACCCTCATATTATGTTTTATGTCTCAGCGCTACCACCAAAGATTTCTAAAAAGGCAAAAAGAAAAAAAGTCTTTCCTTATACATATACATTAAGTGTCTTCTGTTTGGTCTATTTGTGAACAAGCTGACTTAATTAATTGTTCCCCATCAATATCCCTCTGTCTTAAGTGCATAGGTTTCCTATTACTATCATATGCATAACCTTTGTTTTATCTATGTTAAAATCAGTTTGCCATTTATTAAGCAGGTAATACATACATCTCTTGAATAAAACAATTTGAATGAAATGTTAAGGCGTAATGAGGTGACCACGATTCTACAGCTTTGCTTTTTAAATATTTTCGCATGCATGCCTGCTACTAGCTGAATTTCAGCTCGGTACCAAATCGTTTATTAATATTATTTAGCCTGGTCTGCAGCCTTTCTTTATAGGCTTCCTTCATACTCTCATAAAAGGAACAATATAGGTTTTCCTTGGAAGTAATAAATACTCTACATTATTAAAGAAATGAGATGCAAAATTATTAGTCTCAGCACCCTAGTAATCACGTAGAACCTTTTTACTCAATTCTAATTCAACATTCTGGTACCAAAAATAACATAGAATTTCAGTACAATATGAAATTAAGATAAGCAAAGCTACAAGTGTGATGTGGCTATATGTTGTCTGGCAATTGGTATTGTGCCTATAATAACGCAACAAAACATTTTAATAACAGATTTGGCTAAATTCCCAGACTGAGACTGCAACATTAGCTGAGGCTAACACAACTGTACAAAATTAAGGATTTAGCCACAAAGAAGGGCAGAATATCTGATGCACCCATTGTTTCCATATGAATGGATAATATATTGTATAATAAGATTTCTAGGAAAATAGTTAATGGATCATTAATTTGTTTTATATTTACTAATTAAAGGACAAAGTTTTGCCATGAAAATAACTTCATAATAATTCTAATCAACATTAATGCATCTGTGTGCTAATATGGGAAGTCCTGAGCTCTTTCAACTAACCAATGATCGCTTTATATAAAGAAAATTCAGGTCTGGTCATTCAGTTGATGAGAGGATGTGTATATTCCAGGCCATCATTTGTCTGGCTCAGTTATGTACATCATCATGACTCCGGCTACCCCCACTCCTGGTGACCCCAATGATGTCAGTATGAGTTCCCGCTGACATCACGGGACACGCAGCTGTTTAAGGGGGAAATTGGCGCAACCCATAGTCTTCTGGTGGTCACGTAGAGACCCAGATAAGTTCCCAGGTATGTGCATCATACATTGATGGTCCTCTTACAAAATGTCCTGTGTCATTACATGACGTGGTTAGGAGGCTCTGACAAAAAAAGAGTTTTTCTGACCTACAAGAGAACTAGATGTCTAGGCCTACCTCAATTAGGCCTGGGGTAACCGAATGCAACAGCTCCTCTGCAGCAAAACCAAGGACAGATCATCCCAATAGGCAATCAGGCTCCCTGGTGTATTGCTGCTCAGTAGGCTCTCCTCAACAAGCCCATTTACGCTATGGAAGATTGTGCAAGGCTGGCACAGCATCCATAGCACACTGTATCAAGTACCAAACGTCCTTCTGAGTGGTGCTCAGTAGAATTGACTGTGGCTGCAAAGGTTGGGGGTGCTGCCCTGGAATAGGCATAGGGCAGCACCCAATATAAATACACAGTTTTCCCCAGGCTAACATGAAATCTAGCTCCAGGTTGGTTCAGTTATTTTGCCCCTTGATGTTCTAATAAGTTCACCAGTGTTAGGGATTAGGGGGTTCTAGAGTGGTTTAGACTTCACTACTATCAGCATGGTCCTTTTAAATAATTTTATAGCAGAAAATATATAGTCTTAGTTTGTTACATTATTTAATGTTCTATGTACTTCATTATTATTATTCGGTGTTAATTAAGTATGTTATAGATAAGGCCTGAGGGTTTATTGTTCATGTTGGCTGCACATCTAGCAATAAGGAGCGAAGAAAATTAGCTTATTTCCTTTTTGAGCTGGTATTTGATCCATGTTGGCTTTCATTTACAACCAGTGTGATGTTTTCATTTGTTGACTACCACGGGTCAATAAAATGATATGCTATGAAATGACTGTCAGAGGAAACAATGAAGATATATTAAAGACATATGTTTCTGCTCCGGTGTAAAATTAACTATTGGCTTTTTCTGCAATTTTTATAATACAGGGTGTTAGCCTGCTGTCTTAGTCTCGCTTCCTGTATATCAATGCACGTAATGTTAATATTCAATCCATATTAACAACGCAAGATTAAGTTTGAAGGGTGAGTACAATGTAGCAGAATAACAGAAAAAAACACTTGAAATTCCCATGAGAAGACATCAGTAATGTATTTTAACAGATGAATAATTTGCCGTAAGCCCATTAGTCATAAGATAAGTATCATGATGAGGGTCAGCAGTTCCAGATGATCAGTTTGAGACCTAACTGACAGCATCTAATTCCAATAGTAAGTTGGGAACCAGTGAGCAGAAAGTGCAAGTGGGATGAATGGCCGAGGTTATCATTTTACCAAATAACATCAAATGACAAAAGTATGATAATTGTTTGTAGTTGTATAGTTAATATACTTTATCATAATTTTATATAGACACAATACATAGTACAGTGCTGTATTGTTAACTCTTGTCTTATAGCACTTAGAACGTATAAATGACATCCCTACATCTAACAAAAGGTATCAGTCACTCGTTGAACAGTAATGCCAGTTTCATGGTGTGCAGGGGATTTGTATCTTCTGCTTTTATTCATGGTCAGTGGATGGCTTATAAAGAAAAAAGAATCAGCTGCTGTGTTGGACTCTTTGGTCAGAAGATGTCCATCTTTGATTATAAGGTGTTGGTGTTAATAAAGTCTGGTAAATACATGAAGACCCCCCACAAACTCACATCTCCTCATTTTTTTTATTTTAAAAATATGTAACATAAAACACAGGTCTGATTAGAAAGAATTGAAACTTTTATCCAAAATGTAGGTCTGTGCTAGCTATCACAGCAAGGCGGAGATAATAGTCTTTTCATTGGAAGTAATTGGTGCTCCAGATCACTGAGCTGGCTGGAAAATGCTACTGATGAGGTCTGCAGCACTTAACACTGCCTGTTATAATGCCCAATTAAACACAGCGTTCTCTCATAAAGAAGAAAAAATGACTGTCATCAAGCTGTTTGGGCTGAGCCAAATGACAAAGACGCTTACGTTTTCCTTCTGAAATAGTTCTGGTGGGCTTCTGAAGTTTAAAGGACGTCATGCAAAGTCTTTGATAGCAGTTGGCTTCCTTGTTCTGACAACACTCAAAATATTCACTCTTTGGCTGCTAAAGGTACGCCCCAAGGGTACTTGTACACAAAATGTTTACTTTTTGCAAGCCAGAGGGGAAAGTAAAGCATTAAACCACCTAGTCGAAAATCACCCCCATCATATTTTTTTCCCCCTTAAGTCTAAATAACAGCCATTCTAATGAAATACAGAAACCTCATACTCCCCATTTCTAGACAGAAAGTGCTGAACTTAATCTAACACAGGGATATTTATTTGCACAAGCTGTAACAGACTAATTTATTGGACATATTTCATTGGAGTCGAATAAATCTTCCTAATTGTAAAATATTCCTACCCCAAGCATTCTACAGCTATTTCCTTTCTGCGTTAAGAAAAACACTCAGCACTTGGGGTAAAAGAAAAAAAAAATCCAGCCTCTGCTCTTCAGGCTTTAAATTAAGCTGAAAGGTATTGAATGAGTATCCCGACTAATAGTCCCTGCAATCAACTAAAATCTTTGATTCAAGTCAGAGGGAGGCTGCAATGCGATCAACCTCTCCAGATCTTATGTTATATACTTTATATGTACACATTTAATCACATTAATTATTTTAACCAAGCTGCAGAATATGTTGCAGTTTCCAGGAATTACTGAAAAGAGGTCAAGAAACTGAAATCAGTAAAACAAGCAGACTTAATTATTAAAAATAACAATATTAATATTTAGCATTAGCAGAAATTACTTAGGGAGTATCACTTAAAATGATGAATTTGACACATAAGTGTGTTTAAGGTAATAATAAGTTTATTATACAATGCTAGCTTTATTAAAAAATACTCAATTTTTATATTTCCTTTCAGAAAATATATATTTTTAAATATCAATATCATAACTTGTTTTAAGGAAATCCATTGTGTTTAACCCCTGGAATGCCCCTGGTTTATATGACACTATGGGGTCTCTAGTCACTAAAGTCATGGCTGTTTTGAGATTAGCCCAGAGACAGACGTTCTTGGGAGAGAGACATCTAAAGCATGTGGATTATCCTCAGAATTTGGGCTTTGCTAGACTTGGAAGATATAGCAATATTATATGACAGCTGCCCTGGGTAGCATCTTTACTTTGCTGGGGAGGTGTAGTTAAGTGGAATGGCCTTGCAGCAGAGGGAGTACAGGTTAATACAGTGAGGGAATTGAAGCTTCAGATAGGCATAAAGCTATCCTGAATATAAGACACAAAGAAAAAAGGGCATACTGTATGGGCAGTCTGTTTCTCTGTCCACAACGGAAATTAGGGGTAGGAGAGTTCCCTGTTGGCAGTATTTATTAAATGGTGATAAATTAGGGAGATTATATCAAGTGACTATGACATTGTGAGAAATTGTAAGAATACTATAAGAAAAATGCTCAAAATTGTTAAACGATTGTGCAAATACTGAAACGAATACTCGCTGCAGCAATTGTTTAAGAGAGTGACAGTCAAAGCATCATATTGCCTTCAATCATATGCCAATTGGCTAAAACCTGCACTGTTTCAAATGTTCTTATCTGCCCATAAACTTTGATAGCAGTATATAACTTTATATACCAAGTCTCATTATGGGGAAACATGGGGTTTCTCTGGGGAATTGTGTCCTACTACCTTTAAAAAAAAGTTTGGAAAACCTTTGTAAATAAATTGACACACACCATATGGACAAAAGTATCGGGACACCTGAGCATTACACCAACAGGGACTTTTATGACATTCTATTCTAAATACATAGGCATCAATGTGTAGTTGCCCCCCTTTGCAGCTACAACAGCTTTCACTCGTCTGGGAAGACTTTCCACAAAGAATGTTTCTATGGGAAATTTTTGACCATTCATCTAGTAGAGTATTTCAAACAACAAATACATCCAAACAGTTTAGTGGAACCCTTTGTTCTTAAATGATAAAAATATTTTGGTGATATATTTAGTTGAAATTTGGTGCCATATTAGGGCCTATAACAGCTGCCACTATTTTTGACGCAACAAAATCCCATGGCACTTATTGAGTTAAGTGCATAGTTTGGTGCAGACATATTAATAGCTGTAATGTGCTATATATATATATTTAACCAGTAACAAAACCATCACTTTTCTATCATCCATGTTTCCTCTAACGTACAAGATTGTTAAGAAAAAGCGACCTCAACATTAACGTGATAAGGATTTTATGTAAATGGAAGCACAGCGACTTATTTTTCTGCCTTGATTACATTGTACACATCGTGTTAATTGACCACACAGCTATTAGAATAAAGATTATGCGATGTGATCAGCAGTCAGGACTGACCTAAAGCAGAAAAGCAAGATATTACAGGCATGCAAGGTTATTCTTACATAAGAAAGAAGATGTGTGATGGGATCATGGGAATTAAATGAGGACATTCATTATAAATTAATAATTAGATTTATATCTGGTTTATATGGAGGTGGTTGTAGTTACAGAGTTTTTTTTCCCAACTTCTGCTTTGTAGCTGTTAATGACGATAAGAATAATAGTACAGATAATTGAAGCTGAAGAAAGAGAGAAGCTTCAAGAAAGGACTAGGGCTG
This sequence comes from Spea multiplicata, assembly GCA_009364415.1. Classification (NCBI taxonomy): domain Eukaryota; kingdom Metazoa; phylum Chordata; class Amphibia; order Anura; family Pelobatidae; genus Spea; species Spea multiplicata. The sequence goes on from VKOC01016489.1 coordinate 14,611, forward strand.
CCCTTAGATGGGGCAAGGAGGCCTCCTGCCTTGGGTCTTGCATTTTGAAGGGCAAACCAGTACCGCTGCTTACCCATCTACCTCCCACTTTTGATCTCTCCAAGTCTGATTGAAATGTTTACCTTTCCTTGTTGTTCCCTTGTCTCTAATCTGGGTTAGACTCAATGGTGGAGAAAAACCTATCACAAGTAATTGACCACAATCTCACACTTTGTAAAATTTCATTTACAAAGACATTAAGCTGTGTCTTTTGTTTACTTATACCCAGCAAACATTCTGAGCTCTTAGAAAAGAAGGGCATCATTGGAGGAAAGAGGAGCAGAGGGAGTTGAATACCAAAGAGGAATTGTCGTTCTTAAATAGGGACACGATCAATGGAATACACTGATGCGGGGCTGGTGATAAATACCTATTTAATTAGTGCACTAGATGTGGTTATTAGATCAGTAAGGCATGGTTAGTCAATTGACTAACTGAAAATAGAAGGCGAGAATGTTAGTTCAGAAGTTAAGGTGCTGGGCCGGCTTGAAGTACAAACATACCCTGTCTCAAGTCATGCAATATTAAGGATGCAGTGCCTCTTAAATCCCTGAAGGAGAGTACATACATTACTGGCAAGCGCCTTATTAAACCTCTGCATGGTGATTACTTTCCAAGCCGTGTGGAATTTTCCCCACACAAAAGATCAATAGATTTAATTGCTTTGTTCAGTTTTCTGAACCTACGTTACAATGGCTTGATCAGATATGAATGATGCCTGGAGAAATCCAGGTAAAAAATATACAGGTAATGAAAACATACTATAAACCAATGGCAAACAGAAATGGTAACCCCCCACCCAAAAACCCCAAAAACTAGACTTTATGTTAGCCTTATATTATCTAAATCATGAGTTGGGCCAAGTGGTGAGGATACGTACTTGCATCTATTGAGGGTGACTTCTCATAGGAACCTTGCTAGCAATGTGAGCCTGTTGAGTTTCCCACTCTCTTCATGTTAAAAAAAGATTTTGATGCAGAATTTGAATTGGATATTCCACTTGCTGCTATTTATAAGCATTTTGTGACACTGAGTTCAGCTTAGGGAAAATCATTGATGGTCACAGAATACTAAATTTACCCCAGAGATATGGAGATTCAACATATCGCACGTAATCACCGATATTGAATAAAATAGGTCTCTTTAATAAATAAAAGTCATTGTAGTTAATACAGATGTTAACATCATTACCAGGGGTAGGCACCAACATTTCCAATGGTGTGCATTTGCAGGGGTCTGTGATCAATGATTTCATGATGCTCTATAGACCGTCAAAGTCTTTGCCATGGACAGTGGTATCCTTGTACGGACACTTTGCCTATACCTTTATTACATCCAATAAAATGCACCATTTCTTATGATGCTTTTCTTTTTTTGTTAGGCTTAACTACATGCTTTTTAGCCGATCTGTATAGTTTGCTCATGTGAAAAATAAATCACCCAAAGTGTTCAAATTTGTTAGCTGTGAAAAATAAATTAACAGGAACAATACGGAAGTATCAAACAGCCTGCAGATGCAGCTGATGTCTTCACGGGAACTTCATCTATCCCTTAAAGTTTAAAGAACTGTATTTCACATGTAATGCTCCATTGGTTTCCCTCACCAGTTCTGTCATCATGGCCAGCTTGGTAGACATTTAAGCATGGTTGCCGAACTTCCGTGCCCCAGATGAATTGCTATGCCCAAAATACTCATTCTACACCAGACCCTGGAAGATGAATGTTGGAATATAAACACAACTGGAAGGACAGAACTAGAAAATTTTGGCATAAAAATCTACTTTCCCATCTATTGAACTGAACATGTGAAACTATGTATTTTCTGGTTGTTACATCCATTTTCATTAAAATACAGAATCCAATTCAATTTCTATAAGGATTAAGTGATGTTGAAAAATATCTGTCTTGTTTTTTTTAAAGGGATCCACCATATAATGAGATGTTTGTTTGGAATTACAGTAGCCATGTGTTCTATGTTGGGTGGAAAGAATTTTAAGAAAATATAGGATATAGTATATATCGTGCAGATTAACTGAGCTGATCTAGAGAATGGAAGGATGTCAGTCACAAAGATTCTACACAAATACATATGAAGGCAAGTAAAGGAAACAAGAGACATGTTCTGTCACATGGAAAATCAATAAACCAGAGTGTTATCTTGGCAAAAGAAATGTACACGCTTGGTATAAATTCCCTCGCTTTGTTTGGAAGTTCCTATTCTAATTTCTCGCACCTCACACTGTCTGGTTAGTAGGAATGTTTTGCGGCTGTTACACATGTTGTCGGTAAAAGTCTTGTGTTTGCATAATTTAGTAGGACTATAAGTGTAGTGTGGGGGAAGGTAGGTGCTACAATGCGGGAGCATACTTATTGACAGCAAACAGAAGCAATCCTGAGACAATGGCTTTTATTCACTAAAGGTTTGCAGGAGTGCTATTGTTTCAGCTCCTTCACTTCACTAACCATTCTGCAGGCCCAACCCCAGCGAGCTTCTCCTGCAGGCCATATGTGTAGTTAGATCAGTGAGATTTCTTCAAAGCCTCCTTATGCATAATGCAGGGCTGGCTCAGTCGTTCATGCTGGAGAAACCCTTATAATGACTAGTGAAGTGGGGGGTTGAAGATCTCCAGTCAACATTTGGTGGAATCATTACTGGCAATGGCAGTGCAATCAGTACTGTTACTACAATCAGTATACCCCCTGTGATTTACCAGCCCTCATTGATTAGGTGGGATTATTTAGGACTGTTCATTGATTTGGGAATGGCAGACTTTCTGCTTCTTCTGTTTATTATTATTATTAATACTGTTTTGATTTATACATACTCTTTGTTATAGGGTTATTTTTAGACACTGTTAAATCTCAGGGGCAATGTCAATATATGTGTAAAACTTTATATACATCCAACATTACAACTTTTTTATTTCATTATCTATACTAACCCACAAGTTGTCCTAAAAAATCTTAAAACACTATTGTACTCCACTGTCCACCAATATCACATACCTCACTGCAAGCAAGACCACGTCTTGGGTTTCTTCCACTCTATTATTAGATAACATAAGAGAGCATATGACAGCTCATCATCCTAGGCAGACACCCTGTCCACCTGTATGGTATTGTTGACCTTGACTGCTCACCAATGCCTCGTTGTGGACATTATTATTATTAATAATAATAATGTTAGCATGCCATACTGGTCACCACTTTCTCATTATATGGGAGCAGACGCCTTGCCTGTCAAATACATTGGAACTAGATCTATAGGTTTGCTTGTAAAATGTAACATGTAACTATATAACTGGGATCACTAAGATCCCAAATTACACAGCAGTCTTATCATTAAAAGAATTACACAGAAACCAACACGGTGGGAAAGCAAGTATATGTAGATACTATTTCCCATTATGTATTATTACAAAACGTTTCCCTTTTCTAATAATTTTAGTTTAATGTACTTTAAAGTACTAACTGGACAGATGTTTCAATACTTAGATATTAAGGCTGCTCAAGAAAACGACGTAAGAAAGGTAATAACAAAACATTGCAATTACCGCTTATATCGAGCCCACGATGCTGGACCTGAAAATGAAAATGCATTTCACGTTTAATGCAATAAGCTTTTGATTTGTGAGTTTTGTCTGCTCATCATTCCTCTAGGTGCAACCTGAGAACCCTTTAATTGCACCTATGGAATGAGCTCCAATGATATGACAAATTATAGCTGTCTAACATAATGGCTATTACAGAAATCATTAAAAATATGTAATAAAGAATGATTTTCCTGCTCCTGATTTTTTGCAGCCATACAGATTCTGGGTTTGGTACATAAAGTCTAGAAATAGGTGTTATTTTTGCCCTGATCAATGTCCTGTCTTTTCATGCTAACAAGATATTTTCTTTTTTTTATTTAAAATGCTCATTATTTGCAAGAAAACTGCCTTTCCCTAGGTTGGCTAATAGCTACAGAAAAAATGCTATGAAATATTAAAAACAGGTATGTGTAGTGTGATTTCTGCATAACGACGCATAATAAGTGGTATATATCGAATTTCACAAAGTGTGTTAAAACCCACTGCTATATGATGAATGATGGGATTCTTTATAATCTCTGTCATAAAGCAAATTTTAATGAAAAAACATTTTCAGCTTGTCCACATTGTTTATCTGAGATATTCCCCTAAGTATTTCTGTGTTCTGCTTAACTATTCAGGGCTGACAGGCCCTTGCTTCATATTATAGCATAGAAAGCATTGATTTTTTTTTTTTTGGAATGCTATGACTGAATGAGATGTCGAATCCAAGATTCAGACTCTTGATTTGGTTCTGCCATCTGTTTTTGCTGATAAGAGTAGAAAAATGCCTGTTGCCCACAATATATGTAGTGATATCAGAATTAGTACATTGTTCTCTGTTCCAAGCTTTCTGGTGAATTTCAAAATATGGCACTTTTTGAAACAAAGCATAGGTTATTTAGGAGCTAAATTACAATAGCAGTTTTAATAATGACGTTTAGTTATAGAATTTTTCATTTTGGAATGTTATTACTATGAGAAAACTGTTGAGGCGATGGTTTAATGTATTATCACATGGGGAACTACAACTACTTGTGGGTTACATTACTAAATCCCAAGTTGGATGGAAATTTGTTGAATTCTTTTTTTTCCGTGCGTAATAAATGTCTTAATTAGTAGTCGGAGCCCCAGACATGACACCAACAAAGGAAAAAAAATAGGAAAAAAATTGTCCAGTTGTTGCCTCATTTTGGTGCCAATACAACCTTTTTTGGCCCTTTTCCTTAAGGAGGGAAGGTGGGAAAGGACTGTGTATAAGAGGGTACATAATAAATGATTGTTAGGTAAAGGTCCAGAAAGTAGCAGAGACTCCACCTTTTAAAACACTCATCTGAATTTTGTTTCTGACTCAAAAAGCCCTCTGAAATTCTTCCAAAAACTGTCCAAAAAAAAGAACATGTCAAACACAAAACAAAAATGTCATCCAAACCGACTTAGCTGTACACAAGTCTAACACATATACAGAAGGCTCTGCTCTGAGAGAAGTTAGAGGAGAACACTGAAAACCAGTAAAGGACACAGGATCACGTGATATCGAGTATTGAATGATCAGGTATTACATAATGTCAAGTGAATATTCACAGAGCCCCCCTAAAGAATAAATAAAGAATAGGCCAGGTTATAAACTGTGTTTCCATGTTGCTGATGTCTATAAGGGATGTTTTAGGCAAAATCTTCAGGCAGGAAAACAGACACAGAAAGATAAACAAGTAACTAAGGAATCAACAATAGCGTTTGTCAGTTAATCAATACACTTAAGGAAGAGAAAATAGCTGAGTACTTATTGGTGTCTGGTAAAGGAAAACAGAAAGTCGCAAAGGGAATAAAAGTAAAAATGCTCATAGTAACACAATATCCCATAGAATTTAGAGGGGATAGCTCTAAAATAAATGTGGGGAACATAACAGAAATCAGACAGCAGAGCAGAGTGTGGGTTTCAATGTATCAAGAACTTGTCATTTTGATTTGGTACTTTCATTATCCTGAGATAAAGGAAGATTACATTGGGGCAGATACATAGAAGAGATTTCAAGCCAAAATGAGAAAATATGATAAACGTATACTGTATATCTAAAGGATCTCTGCTATTTAAATGTACACAAAAAAGAAACCTATTGATCAGAATGAGGGTACCATCTATCTATCTGGAACCATCTATCTATCTGAACCTGGAAACTATGTGCTATTAAATATTATTGACCTGTAAAACCAAAAGAAAAGTAGCCAGTTTGAGATCAGCAGTATAATTGCCCCAGGTATTCACTGTACTGGGTCCTACGTAAAATGAGACATTTTCATTCTTTGTTTGGTTGCTTCAGTTGTAACCACACGGGTACAACACAGCGTTGCATTCTACTCCCGGGGCACACTCTGTTGACATACCGGCTTAGCTAGTATAGGGGTACCATAGTGCATTTGACACTGCATATTTCTTGGAAGTCATGGCGTCTCTCAGCTACTCCCTAAGAAGAGGTTATCATAGGCTTTTCAACAATTACCAGTTATATTATGTGTAAGCATACACCCCAAACCCACACAGTAAACAGTATGTACAAAGTACACCATTACCTTCCTGGCATTAGGAGTGGGATGTCACTATACAATGCCATGTAGAATATGTTATTGAATGTTCCTAAGTACCTTCCCAATCTACATTTTCTGTCAGTCTTTAAGATTTATTTTTTAAATCATTGGAATTATTTTAAGTTTTTGTTTCATAGTCCACTCTTAATTTCATGGTCCATTTCAGTTTTGAAACTAGTTAAGTTTCTAGAACCATACAAATTGTATTTCCTCTTCAAGACACAACATATTATTTTTACTATTAATATTGTTCTCTTGCGCTCAAAATAATTTTCCTTGCAGTATCCATTTCATTTCTTCCTATGACGATTGGTATAGGGGATAGGATTTTACATGTAAAACAATGACACTCTGTCATAACGTTAAGAGGTCCCATATGTTTCTGGCAAGCAAGAATGGCAATGAAATAAGTTATTAAAGTGCTGACACACAGTATTCTTTAATATTAACCTTATATATGGGAAAATCTCATGAGAACCTTGGGCCAGGAAGCACACCATGTCTGTCAGTGAAAATGTTCTAGAATACAAACTAGACTACCTCACACAATAGAGACTTCCTGATTGCAGCAGCCATAACAAACGCTCCTAACAAATAGGGAAGGGGCTTTGTTGTACCGGTGATATTTTCTCAAGGAAATGGTGAACACATGTAAAGATTATGGTTAATATGGACTTTGATAAGAAATACTGTCTAAAGTTCTAAAAAATCTCAGTTTTGGGAACAGAGTCCCTCAGCTGTCAGTGAATACAGAATGAAAAGGAATATATTAAAGTCAGGGCCCATTTTGATGCAAATAAAATAGTGGGCCCTCCATTTTAACACATTGCTCACACAGCTGCTGGAACCTTAGATTGTGTGAGCTGGGCTCCTTTTGTGGTCTACAGCTGTGGTGTTCCCATGTCTACAATATATAGCAAGGACAATCAGAAATGATTATTGCTTTACCTATTGACCATACAAATTCTAACAGATGCTATATTAATTGCTTCATATTTTGTTTGCTAGGGTCATTTTTGGTAATGGTAGCCCCATGGAGGCAAATACAGGACAGCTGTGGTATTGAGTCCTTCGGGGAAAGAGAAGAGTAGAGAAAAGTTTATATCATCGAAATGAGTCCGGGTTGTTGTTTGCCTTCCAGAAAGAAAGGTTGTCCAGCTGCCACTGCTTTGTAGCTCACGGGTGAATACTCAGTAGATGTTCTCCATTCTTGCTAGGTGCTTAGGGGCCTGCATGAGCACAGCAGTTGGCTGTTCTAAAGGTAAATGGTTCACAGGGCTGTTCAATCCATAGAAATCCTATGAATAAATTATAAGAAGGAAAAAATTAACACACCATTATAACATCTCTATATAATCATCAAATATTTTAAACAGCACCGCTGCAAGCAGGAATAACTTGGCACTTTGTGTTCCCAATTAAAATTTTAACACGTATATTACATTAAGACAAGTGAAAACAATTTGGCCTTCAAACGACCAGATTTTAAATTCTAAATGTCTTTTTTAATGATCTCTTTCTGCAAACCGAACTGCAATGTTAGTTCTGTATCAAACACATTTCATTTGTACCCATGTTCATGCAATTCTGAAGACAAATGGATAGCACAGATTTCCACCCTTACTCTGGATTACAAGTGACATCGGCCACCATGGCAAGCATTTAAGGTTTCTTAAAGATATGATATAATAATGCCACCGACTTCAGCGGCACCACCCATCCACGTCAGCAGTGGGTAGTCCTAGGCATGTCCCCCAAGGTTAGGCTCCGGGTAGCCGGAGCCTAAAGTTCCCAGGTATGTACCTAATTTTTAATAGCCTGTTCTGTGGTGCCGAGATAAAATAGGAGCATCAGTTATCTCATAAATAAGATTTTTCTATACTGTTTTCCTGCTCCTGCCCTCAAATTATTATATCGAAATGTTTCTGTGATTTGAAGTCACAAGATGAAGTTGCTTTGAGATTAAGTGACCTGATGTCCCTCTTTTCAGGGGATAGTCCCCTGACTCAGACATTAGTCCATTGTTTCTATTTGACTCCACAATTGTCCCACTAAACCCTTTTAAGCCTAAATGCCATGAAACATATTCAACAATACCCTAATAACAATATATAGCTTATCCCTCTCCAGACATTATACGGAATAGTATTCATACCATGGATAAAATAAATTAAATAATAACAATTAGCAGTTAAACACTGAAGCCAAGCGATTCCAGTGCATGACCAGAAGGATGCTCCATGAGGCTCTGAAGAGGAGAGGTTGTTTTAATTTGCAGATCTAGTTCCAGCAAATAAAAACAGTATGCAGAATCTTAGTAAAACTGGTAGACTGAAACGATTAAAAAAAATATTTAAAATAAAAAAGTGTGACTGTTTCTTTATACTTATGGAAATGTATTTCTCTTTTTGACACTTTTTTGGCATCAGTTTTGAAAAGAGAATGGAAAATGCCAAACTGCATGTACAATGCGTGTTATACACCAAAGCTATCAATTCTTATTAGAATTATTTCTTTCATACATTCGTCAAAAAAACACAAATCTCATTCTATTTCATATCCTATCACTGGGTATTTGGTTTAAAGTGCTTTCTTTATGGCATTAAACATACTTATAATTTATATATAAACCTAATCCGAACAGCTGGTCAACTTTAGGACAAAAATGCATAAACCACAACGGGTTTTATGAAAACAGACGTTACAGTTAGAAGTGTAGAAGTCATGTAGAATGCCTTATTTAAAATGCCATGTAAGACAATTTCAGGTATAAATGACTTATCTGTCAAGCTAAAATACCACAGGTTTTCAGCAGTTGGATGGACGCCATAAAGTGCATTTTGATCATGCAGCCCTCATGTTCTTTTGAATGTGCTTCTACTTGCCGAGCGAGAAACCTTTTAAAGTAACGGATAACAAAGCGAGGGGCATATTCTAAAAAGCCACACGAGCAGTTGCTTTGAGTTCTTCTCATTACGATATTATAATGGCATTTTCTTTTCTGCAGAGAGGTAATATGTCAGTGAGGTGCATCATTCCAAATTGATTACACAGATTCATTTTCCTATATAGGGCTTTGGTGGGTATTTCGTTTCCGATACATCACATGGCATTAGCATATTTTAGATCTGATTTCGACTCTTTACTGTTTGTAAATATGCTACACTATCACTACTCTGAAACAATGGATTTTTTTGTTAAGTGAAAGGTTTGGGTATAATTTGAGAGCATTCAAACTGTTCATCTTCATGACCTTTATCTTCCCTCTCTGCAGGAGCTGGAGACGGTCCCTGTGCACAGCATGGGAGCCACTCCTTTCATAGTTCACATTTGACATCAGCTCTGGAGGAGTGCTATGCTTGAAAACCCTTTAATGGAGCATTTCATATTCTCATGGTTTGGCTCCTTCAAGCTATCAAATACACTCTGAAAGGTTTTCTTTCTTTGCTGTTAATTCGCTAACCCATCTTGGACAGCAATGTTGGTGTTGATCTGTGTTGAACAATGTGGTCTTCATGCAGTGTATGTAAGACACAATGTAGCTGGTGGACCTCAAGGAATAAGTCATGCACTGTGCCTATATCACTATGTTACAAATTCTGGCAATTCTATAGGTGTAATATAGACCTCTGCAGAGCTGTGGTCCCTACATTGTAGGTGAGCAGGCCCAGTCTGGCCATCTGGCAAACTGAGCAAATGCCCAGTAGGCTGGTGCCAGTCACTTATGTTTACTGCTCGTGTGGTAGATCCTGTTCCTAAGTATGCGGCTGCTGGCAGCATACACGTGGTCACACTCCGAGAGAGTGTAGCTTTAAAGTGCTCGTGCTGATCTTAATATATAGGTTGGCCCTGTAGAGGAGAACCCAGACCTCTTGTTCCACAATGCAGCCCTTTAATGGTGTGATGTCAATGACACAAGCAAACTGGCAATCTCTATATAATAAAATAATATATTAATATTTAAAAAGGGCACCTCAAATATGAGGCTTCTAGGTAGGAGGCCAAGCATCTTGTGTTATTCTACTGCAACTGAATGGACATGCCATCCACTGCAGGTGGACAGGTCGCACATACCAAATGCCGACCCTGGCTGCACCAATGTCAATGTTACCTTTTTCCTAGCAGAACCAAAGACATAGGCATCTCAACTAAGTCAGACCACCCACAGAGGCCATACAAAAGGCATGTATACTTTTTTCAACCTTGCATTCACTAAAGGAAATAGAGGTTTAAGAAGGTCATAGAGCTTTGTGTGTCCAGTACACATATCCTAGACAGAATATGGATACACCACGAACGTGGTAGAGGTGACAGAGGCTAATTTCCAAGCCTTTAGACTTCTGGAATATCATTCCAATTCTATATTAAAACTAAATTGTATGCACAAGTGAACATGCTTGTAAGAAAACAGGACACTATTCTGATAGAAAAACAAACAAAATAAAGGTTTCAGGGATCTGCTATTTATAGTTTTGTACCAGGAGCACTCATCACAGATGTTCTGCTTGGGAACATAGTCACGTATATTCCTATTTTTACAGCATGCTTGGTTAAAAAAAATATATATTTATTTCTACAAAAGATTGTTACACAGCACCTGCATTCACTATGTCTGCAGACAACACAGGCATTGATAAGTCCCAGTAACATTTATTAAGAATATATCTGACACGCTATACAAACTGATAGAAACATAGAATAAAACACACATTCACAATTTTGAATAAGATATCCCTCTAAATAAGAATCTGCCAAGGTACAATAAACAATAGAAAAGGTATTAAAGAGCAAGCACATGTTATTTCTTGTTATAATTGACTTGTTCTTTTGACTTCTGTCTGCCCTGACCTTGTAAGTTGTCTTACTGTTGCTCCTCTTTAGCTAGTGGTCACATCAAGCTACCTGCTCAATGAATAATCTTAAGATAATGTCAAGATATTTAGATCTTTTTTATTTTTATTATTGGTTTATCTATATATTAGGTATACCAGTTTAGTAAAAATGTGATGCACCGACTCTTACCCAGTTCATCAAATGCTTTCTGGGCAGTCATACTTGTGGGCTTTTTATAACCTAATGAGCTTTATGGGTTTGGTTTTTTTTTTGCATCTCCTGGTCTATATTAAAAAATCTCTGTATATACAATACAGATATGGTTAATAGAAAACCAGAATTTTAGATTAGCTTGTTCACATCCAGTGATGTAGGTTGTTCTCAGTTTGCTTAATGCATATAGTATATATGATACCTTTGCACATCAAGATATATATAGCATATAGTGATTCAAACATTTTCTGACGGTGTCTTTTAAGGTTTCCCTGTATGTCATTCTCATTGAGCAAGCGGGACATTTCATTTCTGCTGTATTGTAATAATGCATGTAATGGTTTTTACGCTAAACGACCCTGTAGCATCATTCATTTCATTTTGTAGTTTTTCTGACTTTCCAATGGCCAAGGTTAACGCACATTTTCGTTGAACAAAAAACCTGACAAATATAACCCTTCTTGTTTACCCCTAAATGAGACATATTTCCATCCCCCGTTGCTAGGTGCGATACACGAATACAGTTTTTTAAATGTCAAATTCTATTCTGCTGAAAAGATCACATTTTAATGAATCAAATTGTGTCAGGGAGCATTTTTAAAGTGGTGAAATATTGCAATATGAATAGTTAGGGGTGAATTAAACAGGGGCAAGAATAAGAAGAAACGTGTGCCAGTATGAGGTCATACAAACATTTCACCCCGAGATATCAGCAAATACAAATAACTCCGAATATTGGAGAAGGATCCCTGTGAGAATGCTGACCTCCATTCTATATATAAAGCTCTGGTCCACCCTCAGTATGACATCTTGACCCTTTGTTATAACTTGGTGGCTAAAGAAGTTTAGCGCTTAATATAAGCAATTAGATGTTAGGATCATTACTTTTAGTCATGTCATTACAGCTATTTTAATTGGGTCATTATTCTTAATAGATAGTTCATATCATAAAAAGCAACAGTTTTAAATTAGGTTACAACAGAGGTTTACATGTAATATTTAACTGTGTATGCATAGCGACAGGAAGGCAGAGAGGCTCGCTGCTTTGATTTGGGATATGGACCACCGTTTTCTAAAAAAAAAAGGCCAAGGAATTCCACATTTAACCATAAGATGCGCTTGGAATATTTAGCAGCCATGTGTTAATGCAGAACTTCATACTTAATGTGTAATGAATAAAAAACAGGATTCATTTAAATAATCAAAACTTTGTTCTTAAGTCCGAGAGAGGCATGATATATGTTGAGATCAGTTCTGTAATGGAAACTATAGGAGGGGTGCATGTGTGAATCACAGTAAGAAGAATGATACTATGTGATGCAAGATAAGCAGACAAACAGGTTTATTTGCAATATGTTTAACCGGCTTTAACGTAATCATATTTCTCCAACATTTTGAGTTTTTCCATTAATAGTTTCTAATGAGCCGGCAGTAATAATTTGTGGCCGACATCAGCACATGTTAGAAGAACAGCAGAAAGCAGTGTATTTTCCAACAGCTTTATTATTCAAAAAATGAGATAAATATAGCTTTTTCATTTCCAGGTTGTATTTTGAGACATTTGATTTATGTTATCCATATGAAACCAATAGAACATTTCTCTGATGTAGAAATCAAGTAAGCATCACACATAAAGAAATGTCATCAACCTGTCAACAACTTGCCACTGATGCAGAGAAATGTTTAATCTATACACACTTTAGAAATAAGTCATATCTCTTACCGCAGTCCGAAGCGGCGAATATACCGGTATATGATATAAATATATCTATATAGTATATTATATAGTATAGTAACAATTATAATACAATATATATATATATATATATATATATATATATGGTAACAGAGTAGATCCTCTAATTCTTGTAACAAGATAACTCATAAAATAGGGCCAAACAGCGTAAGACATTAAATCCACCCTTTAATACCTTAATACTACTTTTGATATGTGATGGAAAGGTCAACGGCACATACTGACAGAAACAATATTGGAATTGATTTTGTATTCTGTCTTATTTCTTTTGTTTTTCATAATGATTCATTTCTGATAGGAAAATCTAGCTACATAAATACACACCAACCCGTTAAGACTATCAATAATAATTAACAAAACACCTAAAGTAATCATCATAATCCATTATTTTCAGCTACTGTGCTTCAATGAAGATTAATGAATATGTTTCTCACTTGTAGCATTTAAACTGCACAAACTCTTCTAGACGTTAATAACATTCTCTAAGTTATACAAATTACTTTATATCCAAATATCTTCTTTCATTTTTTAGCATTATTAATATTTGAGTGGCTTTTTTTGGTTACTATTAAAAATAATAATTGCATTATACGGATCACATCTTTCTAGAAGATGTCAATATAAATCCCCCCAAAGGCACTTCTGGTTTTTATCATATTTTAGTGCACTAGGGACCTCATTGTGACTCTTGACAGTTCACTAAGATTTCAATAAGAAAAAGTCCTGCTATTAACTGCTGATATTATGTTTCTGCCATGTGTGAGTGGATGCCTAACTCAAAGTTTTCAGCTATAAATTTACAGTTTTCCTGCTCTCTTTATGGCACAAAATAAAGAAAAAAAGTAAAATTAGAAAACAGATGGTTGTAGCAGAGTTCCGTACATCTAACTTTTTTATACTTGTTTTCGATGGACATAGTTTACATAGTTCTATGGTGTTCTGCTTTATTGACCTAAATAAGGGGGGCTCTGGGGACTTCTGTATTCTTCCTAGGGAGACATATGATGTCAGCCCCTTTGCTAGGGGCACATTGTCCTATTGGCCCCCGCTCCATGTGATTGGAAAACTAATTTAGTCTGTTTAGTCAAATGTTCTATGACTATAATTATTTGTATCTCATCTAAACTGACAAAAACGTAAATTTGGATAATGCAGTATGTAAAAAAAAATAAAAAATTATATATTTCAGCATGGTACAGGAATATATGTGTTATATTCTTCCTCCTAATGTAACTACTATCAGTTGCGTAAGACACATTATAGCAAAACCCATGAACTGCTGTGCATGGGCTAACTTTTGTCTCCCTGGTGCACACCTGCTCAATGGGTTGGTTGCAAAGGAGATCCCTGATCTCCCCAGCTAGCGTATTTAAGTTTTGGAGGCCTGTGTAGCATGTTGAAAGATACAGTTAAGAGGAGAAATGCTGGATATGACTTTATATCCTTGCACTAAGCAGTAATGGACAGCTGCTGCAAAGGTGAGACCAAACGGGTGGCTGAGGTGCTGCCCTTGGTATGAGCAGCGGGCAATAGAAATCTGTGGCCAACTGTGACTGAGAATCACTACCAATGGGGTTGTCATTAAGCACTTGTTCACTCTACTATAGTCTGATATACCCTCATACAACCTGCAAGTGTTGTTTCATCCAGGATACCACAAGCATGGATAGGTAGTGATCTACTTCTGATAGAATTTGCTATGAAGACTTGACGTGTCTACTTGGATTGACCCAGCAATAAGAGTATGTAAATGCTTGTTCAGATACTTGTCTTAGAAGGGAACTGTTGTCACTAACGGGACAAATGAAAAAACAAAACATAAATCCACATTTTTTGTGTGTGTAATGTTTCATGCAAGTGTCTGTATTCTGCATTTAACTTTGGTGATATAATAGGTTAATATGATATTTTGCTAGGAGGACAGCTAGAAGTTTATTGGATTTTTGATAAATCCGAGTACTGACAGCACTTGGGTTGCTTCGAAGAAGCCACCAAACAACTTGCACCCATCCTGTTTAATCTACATATATTTGTATAAATCTAGATTAAACAGGATGGTTGCAAGATATTTGGTGGCTTCTCCGTTCCTTAAGATTTTAGAAAAGAAGGGTTACATATAATGCAGATTATTTATCCACAGAATTTATATATATATATATATATATATATATAATATATATATATATATATTGCCAAAAAAACTGTATCTGCCAAGCTGTTTGATGTATGTAAGTGTGTGAATGCATGTATGTATGTGTATATGTATGTGTGTGTGCATGTAAGTGAGTGTGAGTATATTTCTAGAAGGTGAAAACAACACGGCACTGCACCAGGGGTGCAGGGGGTAGGCATCAACATGCAGTGTTGGCACTTTGAGGTCTGCAACTTGGTTTCATGCAGAAAATTTGTCACTCAGGGCCAAAAATGTTCGCCATCACCGACTAACATCTGATTTGGTTCTCAGCAGGCATGAAGGCGAAAAGGTGTAATCCAGATTGTGTGACACACTGCTACTAGGAAGGGCATTTTCACTTAATGATGACGTGTCTCCTCAGCTTTGATGCTTCAAGTGATAAGCAGATCCTCTCATTGCCATGCCATGTACTCAAGGAAGTGTATCGATAATATATACTGTTTCTGTTTTATGGCGCTGTTAAACACTAGGACATTGTTGTGTTAACCGTCTCTCAGTGTGAGCAGAACTTATACTGAGGCCAGACTACCACCTAAACATCTAATAATTGAGCTTCTCATATGTAAATTTTATGGGGTCTAAAAGTTATAGGGCTACTGTGGAGATGGTGGTCAGATGCTGGCTTCAATGGCTCAAATATCAACGCATCATTAAAACATTGTGTCTGGTCTCTTGGGCTTATTCACTAAAGTAGGAGTTGGCCAGAGAATTGTGGTTCCAATTTCCTGGATTCACTCTGCATTAGAAAGGGCAAATTTCTCTGGAACAAGGGAGGAGCTGACCCTGCATAATGCCTAGTTCAATCACTGAATATACTGAGCGGCACTTTAAGGTCTCCTATCCGAGGTTGCTAAAAAAAATATTCTGTAGTGCTGAGCAATATGCTAGCTTGGGTTCTCCCAGCAGAAGTGTTGCACGTTTAACTATACATGAGAGACGTCCATTAAAGAGGAAAACCCACAGTTAAACGCAGAGGGTTCCTCTTACGGTAAACAGAATGTTGCTCACCAGCGAGCTTATTAACTATAAAAGGAAACATTACAGTAAAATGCATTCACCACCTAAATGGCTGCCTGCTGCCATGGCAACATAAGCCGAAAAAAAAAAGTAAAAAGAGGCATCATGCTTCCAGTTGATCTGTTGTGGGATTAGTTGGGTGGCTTGCTGGATAAAATGGCTAATTCCTGTTTACCTACAGGTATCAGTGATGTTGCGTGTGCCCTCCCAGTCTAAATCTTTCCATAAAAAAATAATTAAAATGAAAACACATAAGAATATATTTAAAAACATTTTTTTTTAAAAATCAACCTTTCTTGGACTACAGCTCCCATCAACCACATGAAGAAGGCAATGCAAGCTGTAGCCCTCAAAAGTGTGCCCAACAGAGGTGCAAAAAGCTCTCCATCCATGGTGGACGTATGTATTTTCTTCGTAGAGTGTCTTTTCTTACTTAATTATGGAATTTAACCCTTTCTTATGTCTGCTAGATCATGCCATATACCGGGCTGTGTGTGCAATCTATTTGTATATACAGCCACATGTATTGCATAGATTTGCTAAGAAGGCAGGGGATTTTAAGAAATGTAGTTTCTCTTTTACAATGCTTTCTCCTATATCTGACTATAGCAAGGCTACAAAAAATGTCCCAGTCTCACATGGGGAAAACATTTCCCAATACCTAACATTAAAGGGTTAAATATATTTTGTACAGGAACATCCAAACTTTATGTTTCTTTAGTGAATAAACCCCTGTGGGATTTGTTCTCTTTTTTTAAGACAAACTTACCTAAGAAGCATAAAAAAATGTCTCACACAAGCCATTCACGTGAAAAAAAACAAAAACTGACCAACCAACCTTAAAGCTGTTAGAACCTAAAGCTCACAAGGGCTCTACGCAACCGACAAATCTGTGCTTTTTAAAGTGTTTATCTGGGAGCCGACACTCAGAATTCTAGAATCCTTCAAGTGTGGGTTACATTTTGCCAAGTTTGGCACATCTGATATTTCTGCTGAACTAAGGGTTGACACTTGATGATGATGATGATGATGATGATCGCAGTGACCTGCACAGCCAACAGTAATCCCAGGCTTCTTACTGTTTTCAGATAAATTCAGAGCTATAAAACGAGGGGCTGTCATCAGATTGGGAGGATTAACTGGGAATCTCTGCACACCAGATGTAGCCTTACCTGGACTATGCAGAGAAAAAGAACATACTTTAATAATCATTCATTTTTTGCTGGTTTTCTGTTACAGTAAAAATATTTTCATCCATGACCTAGAATACGCGACCAACCATTTAATACATGTTCGTCGTTACAAAGGAAACATGATTTTATTTGAAGTTTTCATTGATTTTATTTAACCAACTCTAAACCGTTATAAATGGAAGTGCTCCAACACACAAAGCTGTAAGCTGGAGTATGAACAAGAAGGGTGTGTATGTACAAAATGCAATATTCTTTGTCACGCTTTTACAAGCAGGGCATAGGTTAAGAAATATAAAGTTTTGGTTCTTTGACTCCCTGTTTTAGCTCTCTCGGAGATTAGCGCTAATAATGCAGAATAATGTTTGTATACGTATGTATTCTGGTTTCACAAGTTCTGATGGTTTCAGACAAAGCATATCATTTCATAATATCCATATACTGATTTGTTACAGCTAACACTGGAGCCATATAAAACTAAGTCCTTTAAATCCCCCTCTGTACTTATCATGCACTCACGGTCCCCCCCCCCAAAAAAAGGGGGGGTGCATCACTTTTATAGGCTACCATTGGAACCCTTTAGTACTTTGCTTCAAATCGCTGCAGAGCAGATGAATGAGTTAAATGGCAAACATGATGAGACAGAATGAAACTCACACACAAAAGCAGTACAGCAATCCATCATTATCTGTCATTACACGGAACTGCAGAAGTTTCAAATTATAGAACCTAGCAAGTGGAACTCAATTACTTCACACATGTGGGCCTAGCGCTTGCCACAGTGTAAATGAACACAACAGCAAGAAACGTACATTTAACTCAATCATTATAAACAACTTTTCAAAATAAACCAAGGGATAGATGCTAGGGCACTATAAGTATTTCAAAAAAAAAAAGAAAAAGAGAAGAACACTAAAAATTCTTGGGAGATGAATGATACTTAGTGGAAACAAATTTCAATAGTATGGGAATTTGGAAGTGGAGTATGAGAACGCTGATCGTTTGTCTGGGAAAGAACACTGGTGTCTGGAAGGAAATTAGCAGGCCTCAGGAAGGACAAGGGGGGGGAGTCGGACCTGGCAAAGTGCATTGTGTCTCCAATAGTCAACTAACATTGTCTTTTGTTTTACTAGGTTTTTGGTTGTTTTTTTGTTTTAAATGTTGTGTGGGAGCAGGAACTCCTGTTTACAAAACCAGCATAGTGTGACTCTTTAAACTATGAGGTAAGAGCATTTAAAGAGACCTCGTCACCAGAAAATAAGTCTAGGCCATGCATGAACTGCATATGCGCAGTTTTTCCACTTTTTTCTGAAAAAAGATAATGGCCATATTGATGCTTCCATATTGTTCCATATTGTGATTAACCCGCGTACTTGGGAATCTTTCCTGATCCTGAGACTTTTGAAATATTAACCCTTTAGCCATAGTGAATTTTCTATGTAGTGACTCCCCAATGTCTTAACAAAACGGCTCCTTGAGGAAACCGTGACTTGCCAGTAGTTAAAGGTACATTTAATTGAGTTACCCGCATTCAAGCAGAGATATCAACAGTAACATACTGGAAGCAAAATCAACAACTGGGAGCCTTAGATGTGGCTGTACTGTAGAATGGGAAGAGGACAGCTTCACACTGTGTGAACCTGACAATTTGCCCCTTCAGACCCTGAGATTGGGGCAAAAACCTAAATTCTGAGAGTTCCCGGGTATGTTAAAGGGACAGTAAAATTCCAGCTTCGTGGTAGTTCTACCAAGGCTACATTTACATATAAACAACTTGGGTAAAAGCCACCATTCATCTATGAAGGTACATTACAGATAGCAGGACTATAGTTTACATGGGGTGAGAGGGGCACCTGCCCCTGATGCTGCAAGGTGAGGGGCAAACACTAGCTTCCCAATGCAATGCCCCTGTGCCTCCTTTCTCTTCCAGTGGCGGTTCTGACATCAATTTGAGACAGGACCTCTGACTCTGCCCCAGGCCCTTAATTACTGAATTGATAAAAATGAGGGACCTATCCAAGAATAGAACTTACCATTATATTACCACAGTGTATTTTTTTTAAAGACATATCCCAGCTTATATCACTAGGCCCTCGATATATTTTGTGCCAGATCTCCAAAAAACTGCATGGTATTAAAGCCCTTGATATCTTTTTTGAATTGATCATGCTTCCTCCACACTTTTTTAAAACCTAAGGGTCAGAAACGTCCATTGAAAATGATTTCACGTATTGCTTTATAATTCCCTGTATCAAATGTCCTATTTTCCACTGTACACATAACAGAATTAACAGCAATTCTACCCCGCACATTTAAGAAAGCAAAAAGAAAGTGTTACAGTCATGTCTGCCGTGTTTCCATTAGTAATGTCGACAGGGCAATGTCAAGGTTGATCCACGGTTTCATTTGTAGCATTTAGATGTGAGCCTGTGAAAGATCAATATGAGCAGAAACAGATTTCTTTGGTTAACCTTGTATGTGCCAAAATAGGTGAAAACATCCATTGGGCCACTTTAACCCGGAATGTGTTCAATCCCAGCTCTTCAAAAAGGTCTGATGGAGATGCCAACAGAACTAAGAAACGCCAAAATCTTTTAGGTTCAAATATTGCAGGTTGTTATTTTGTACTTTAATTTTTTTTCTGCTTGTTTTTATTTGATCTTACTATAAACTGACATTTTTAAATGCAAATTGATACACATTTTTCACAAAAACTATGTTTAAAGGTACATGCAACCCTTTGCACTTTAATGTATAGTATATAATATATATATATATATATTATATATATATACATACACACTCACTAGCCACTTTATTAGGTACAGTTTGCTAATAGCGGGTTGGACCCCCCTTTGCCTTCAGAACTGCCTTCATTCTTCGTGGCATACTTTCTACAAGGTGCTGGGAACATTCCTCAGAGATTTTGGTTCATATGGACACGATGGCATCACGCAGTTGCCGCAGATTTGTCTGCTGCACATCTATGATGTGAATCTCTCGTTCCACCACATGGACATCAACACTGCATTTTTGTCCACACAACTTGCCCAATTTTTGACCATGTCTACATGGAGAGAGAGATAGAGTGTGTGTGTGCGTGATTGGCTTTTTTTTTTTAATAAAGTACTCACTAAAGGCCTTCACATACATTCATGTTTAGAGAAGCTATTGGGGCCCTTTATGTGTATTTGGCCTGCACAAAAAATATACACACATATATATATATATATATATATATATATATACTACAAATACAAAAAATGTCTGCTGTGTAAAAATCAACACTTTCTACTCCTTGCTAAAGCCAGGGGATTTCATTCTTTAACCTCTGACACATGTCAAAGATATACCAGCAATGCAGTTTGGTAATCACTGTGCAATATAAACTTTCATAAACTCCACATATTTTGACAGATAAACAGATACAAATTTTCATAACCATTCTGCAATTAATAATACATCCTGTAATTTAAATAAAATGCTCAAGAAGCTTTACAGGCCTAATGAATAACATTAATGTGCCAAGGCTATCACACTATTTCCACATAAAATCACATATGGTAAATGCCATTTCATATTGACTTCCCATTTTCTCTTAAGGAAGTCTCCCACAGAGTTTAATTGTATGGAACTGTTGATGTGATCCTGCAAGCTACTTTTGTAAAGACAGAAGTTAGAATTCTATGGATCAGACAGGTATGAAACTGGAATAGTAGCACTAAGAAAGGTCTCTTCTCTCTGGGCATGGAGACCTCAGGTTATTCTCCCTTTTGTGTGACCAGCAGAAGAAAATGTTCCAGGACCCATCAAGGAAGGTGCACCGTTGACACATTTGGGGTGAGGATTTGCCTTTTTTAATCAAAATACATATCTTAACACTGTTTGTTTAACCTATCAATATTGTATAATTTATAAATGAAACAAAGGTGCAGACATAATTAAACTACGGATTGTTTCCAGAAGAAGTGATGAACAGCGAACTATGTTGGCATGTCATTACTAGGAAATATGTTTTTGGATGGACGTTTACAGGATTGCTCAAAATTGGTTTGTTCACATGCTTAGTGGCTTCAAACCAAGGTAATAATTCACTGATTGTTTGACACTGTCTGCCTTTAGGTTGCTTAGAAGATCCATGGGTACTGCTATATGGACTCTCCAGCCTCATGACAGGTTATCTACTGAAGTGTCTGTAGAGATAACTGAGTCAACTACAGAGTAACTAAAGTTCAGTCACATAAACTCAGTTACAGTGATTAGCCCTAGACTATCAGTGAGGGGGATTTGCGCAGTATAAACCCAATATCTAATCTTAAATACCTTTACAAAATGGTTAGACTTAATCTCTACATATATTGACAAATGCATTGTTGGAACATATGTTTCATGTAGCAGAGGTTTTGATTTGAAACCAGCCATTTTAAGTATTCATAGCAACCATCTTTGTTGCCTCATTCATTCTCAATATCCCATATATATATCTTGGTTCTGTTGCATCCGTGGACTCCAACCCCCTACCTACTATGTAGGTAAACATATAATAGATGAATTGTTTACATGTTGTTTACTTTTTGTCATTAAGGTGATACAGCTTGTACCTTTTATGTCATAGTCTACCTCGTACTTTGACATAAAAAGGAGTTAATGGTCTTTGTGGATGTACCGTGTGAATAACAACTGCAACATGAAAAGTATGGGTGCAAAGAAGAGGATCTGGGAATTCCTATAGTTACCTTGTTAATATTAACTAATCAGACGACCAGTCTCTGCTACCCTTTTTTTTGTTAACGGCCACGGCTTAATAGGTTTTACCTGGAGGTCAATTTGTTGGGAGGTTACTCGCACACAATGTATCTCTAAGGAGTTATTCTTGATTAGAACCAGGTGATCTATTGTTTGCAGCTGTTTTGTTAGATAAGATTTGTATGGTTTTCTTAGGAAGGTGAAAGAGATGAAGTTACAGTTTTATAATATCTGACATCTTTTTTTAACAGAAAAGGACTATATGGGGACAATTTAGACATTATATTCCAGTGCTCTGTGTGGAAATAAAGCTCTGATGTGAAGACATCTTTGGGATGGTAGGACTGGGTGCCCTGAGTCAGATCAAGTGCAGTAGCCCATATAAATACTTGAGGTTTCAGAACCATATACGTTGTGGCACTGTTTTTTATTTGAACATAGTAACGTCAATAAAATACGGGTATAGAGTACTAGGCCCTACTGGAAACTTTAAATAATAAAGCCTCGGTTTTATCAATTAATAAGGAGATGGATGTAGCCATGTCGGTCCAAGAGAATATGAAGTCTTTTGCCAAATATTATGGGAAACGAATAATATGACATTTTCTTAAGGTTGCTCTGCCACTGTAATGTGCGTGTTTATATGCAGCAGCTGACAGCGGATAACAACCATTTGACCCATGTAGCCTGCCTGTTTTTCCTGATCTAACGGTTCAGACTTCAATCAGTCTTTGGTATTGTCGTATATTCAGGATAGATTTATTCTTATCCCATGCATGTTTAAATTCCCTCACTCTTTTACCCTCTGCTGGTAGGCTGTTTCATTCATCCACCACCATCTCAGTAAGTAAATCTTCCTTACATTACATCTAAACCTCTGACCCTCCAGTTTTAGACCATGACCTCTTGTTCTAACAATTCTCATCCTTTGAAATCAACCCTCATGCACTCTGTTAAATCCATTTTTGTATTAAAATGATTTTTTATCACATCTCTAATTTCTCTTCTTCCTCACAAGCTATACAACTAATGTACAATTGTAGGAAAATAAGATGAAAAGATAAACATATTGTATGATATGCAATTTTCTTTCAGAGGA
Organism: Spea multiplicata; assembly: GCA_009364415.1. NCBI lineage: Eukaryota > Metazoa > Chordata > Amphibia > Anura > Pelobatidae > Spea > Spea multiplicata. The sequence goes on from VKOC01016489.1 coordinate 37,856, forward strand.
GAACTATATGATTGTTGATGTACAGACTATGTACCTTTTGTAGACAGATTTGTACATTTTCTACATTTTATTGTAGTGATTAAACTGCCAGGTGCACATAAGATTAACCCAGTCTGCTGAAGACATTCTCTCGGAATAAATCATCATTGAGAAGTATTTTACTAAAGCAGCATGTAAAACTTTGGAATTTTCATGAATGGAAGGCATTGTATATGTATGCGTGAGCATTAAACCATTGAATCAAGTTGGTACTTTCGGGTGACATTTATCAAAAGCCAGATTTTAAAATGTGTCTATTTCCTAGTGTTTTTCTTTTCTCCCTGACTTGTTGTTTATGTCATTTGTCACATGTGTTCGCTTAAAATCTATATGTTTTATGTTAAAATAAAACAGTTATAATAGGAAAGGTGAAAAAAGGAAAAGAATTGTGTAAAACACCCTGAAAATTATAATAGTTAAATAGTAAAAGTATGGTTAACAGAAAAAAACTTCAGTAATGTTTATGGACACACAAAGTACATACATTACTGCTTAAAAGAAAGAAAACGTAAGCTTGTTGAAACACGGGCCCTTTTTTGCCCCAAGTGGGGGTCACAGTGCACAGCAAATTCACAATTCATTAAACACCTCCTTTTGGGAGCTTCTGAGCTGAGTCCCCATTGACTTCCGAATCCCTGCATGCAAGGTTTATAGGTCAAATAAGAATCATGACCATTTTTACAAAGATCATTGAAACACACCATGCGTTATACTGTCTCACAGTGCATTTTCCGCTGGCATTTAAAAGAGTGAATCTTGTACACCAGGCTAGGGATGCCAGCAAGAGACAGGCACAAGCATGCTTCCTAATATTTTACCATGTGTAAGGGAGGTAAAGAGGGCTCTCGCTACCTAATGTAATGTAATTGGTTTGTCTTAGTCTATCAATTCTCGTCCCTGAATATATGTATTGTAAGAAGCGCTGCGTAAATTATTGACATTATATAAATGAAAGATAATAATAATGTTGGGCACAGGGGGGTTGGGACCTATAACACTAACAAAAAATAAGATTAATTTCTCTAAATATTCAATATTAAAACATTGAACATTGGTTGTTTTTGTACTTTACCCACATTTTTGCATCCAGGAATTTAAAATTATCATACTATTCTAACATTGCACTTTTTAACTTTTTGGGTGTCTTTAAACTACAACCATCTGGCAGAGCCACTGCCTGACATCACTCAATTTGCAGCTCCAGATTGGGTGCTGCATTGTGTGGCCACCGCAACATGTCTGCCATATCTAGCCGTCGGCCACGCTTACACCATTAGCTGGCCACCACCCTTAAAGTGCCAAAGCCACCTTGTTCTTCCCAGTCTGGTTAAAATAAAGTTAAAATCACAGTGGCAAATATCTAATAAGATTGGAGGTTGTAATAATGGTTGTAATAAAGTGATAATGCTCTTTTTATTATAGCCCATGAAGAAAGAACCAAGACTAGAGATGATAAATTTGCATGGATGATAAAGTACTTTGGACTTTATCCAAGTGAAACACAAATAGGTCTTGTAGTCCCCGCCTCGAAAATTCAACCACATTAGTCTATCGGCACATTCTGTGTATGTTTCCTGCATAACTAATGTTACATTTTTCAGAATAAATTTAGCGGAGTAAGGTGGGCCTCTGTGAACGTTGTATTGTATCTAAAATTCCTCCCTTAATGTTAATAAATAGGAGAAACAAATTTACCGGTATATTCAGTGCTGCTTCTCTATTACAGAAACAATATATCATTAAACTTTACATGCATATTATATTTGTCTTGTTGCGGTTCATTAATTTTAATTTGAGACTGTCAGCACTGCGGCAAAAGATATGTAATTAAACCTGTGACTGGAAAAAGGAATATTTTCAAGCTCGGATACCCACCAATAGTCTAGCACTAGTTGTTAGATCATGATCCAGCACTTGGTAATAATGTTCTTGACACAAGATATTATCAGAGTGCAGATGTGAAGTATAATTTTAATTTTATATCTGTGATACTAATTAAAGTGAACGCAATGCAGAAAACAATTGAAAAAGATTGAGATGATAATCTGTATTGCAAACTTGTCAGATGAGAAAAAAAATCAAACCATTTCTTAAATTTGCATAATGCAACCAGAATAAAAAGGACAATCACAAGTCGTAATTGACGTTCCTTCACAATGTATATTTAAACAATCATGTTAACATTTAGGAGAAGCTCAGTGGTGCAGCAAAGCATTGGAAGGTCATGTTCAAGAGAGAACTGGCTCCATTTAGCCAGAGACGCAAGTCTAGCCAAGCAGCTAAGTGATAGAACAGCCCAATACATATCTGTCAGAGAACATCCTTAATGTACACTGTTCACTCCTGTCCAAAACACACTTATAGAAAGCAAATGCACAGAAAACCAAAAAATGGAGCACAATAAGGGCCCAGTTGATATTTAATTGCTTCCTTGGGCCTTGATACTTTAGACACCCTAGTGGATATGTGTGGAATTGCAAATAGAACAAAGAAAAAGCTTCAGCTAGTGGCCCAGGAGCCAATGTATTTGTTGATTTGAAATAAGGCCTCTCCCTCCCATAACCATTTGAATACTTTTCCCCGTGTAGGTTGGAGTTTTAGGGCTGCTCAAGGCATTGAGATATGATCATACAGGGAAAATCTCTATATCTGCCCTGGAGGCACCAGGTATCACAAATGACCATGTCTCTGGGGCAGTCCTTTAATCAACCGGTGAGGGAATTGCCCCCCTTGTGTCTGCACTGGCTGACATGCCTATATTTACTCCATCAATGCACTAAACGGTGAAAAGTTTCAGTCTCATTTTCAGATTGAACAATAGGCTCCCTAGAATAGCATAGGCATTTTTCACAATATGTTTTTGTATTTCATTTTGGAGCTCTGCAAACACATATAAAACATTCTAGTTGCATTTAGCATTCTAACAAGTTATGATTTATGTTAGCCTCCAAATAGGAAACATAATATTGTCCAAAATGTTGGTTTTTTTATGTGATTGGCAAATGATTGTGAGGTGTACCATATTAGGGCAGCATCTCTTGTGCACTAAAATATTTAGCATGTGGCTTGTCCATTTGTCCATCTGGACAGAGACACATGGGCATCTGGAGAAAATGAATAGAAGGGTGTTGAGAACATTCACACGTCGGGAAATAGGTTGTACAGTCATCTAAGGCAAAATATTTAAGCCATATTTAAGAGAGGACAACCGCATTCCACATTGAGTTAAAAAAGTAGACCTCAGTGGGGTGTACAGTTTATATACACAAGAGTTTGTTCCGGAAACATATGTCCCATTCTGTTTGTGTCATTTGTATACATGCAGTAGGTAACATATGGGCTCCTTTTATAATTTTGTCCACAGTGTCTGAATAATTCTCTTGCAGTATATTAAGTGTAATACATATATACATATGTTTAAAAACTATTTTGAATGATAACAAAACATGTGTAAGTAGCACCCTAGGTACTAAGTAATCCATAGGTACTAATACTTCTGTAAACCTTGCCAAAGACAGTTATTATTATTATTTATTGTCATATAGCGCTATCAAATTCCACAGCGCTGTACAATGGGTAGACAGGACATAACATGTAGTATATAACGAAACACTTTGATTTACAGAAACCACAGACGGGCCCTGTTGAAACAAGCTTACAATCTAGAAGTTGCATGCTTTTATAGTACAGTATCTGTACTTGTAAAAAAATCCAAATATTCATTATATTAAATTATTATATTATATGTTTTTTTATATATATATATATATATATATATATATATATATATAAAATATCTTCTACAATTGCCCCTTTCCAAAAACGATATCTAAAATGTGATCTTCCAAGGTAATGCATAATACTCGTTCATGAGCCGGTGATCATGTAAGTTTGGTTCTAATGAATGTAAAGTTTTTGTTTTAACGGGCTGATATGTATCACACAAATATCCACTGTTTGGCTAGTGTTTAAAAGCCAGAAGACACAACCATCGCATGTGCCAATACTAGCTTTCTATGGTAGTTTTTTGTAAAATAGACATATGTGATGTTGCAACATTACTTACAATTAACTTTAATAGTAATGCCTTAGACAGAGATTTACTAAAATTTGACAAATTAGAAGGATTATCAGATTTTTTTTAATGAATCCATGTCTTTAAGACAGCAAAAGGTCAATAAGGTAAATATACAATTTAACAGAAATCTCACACCAATAAAAACCTAATCAGTGGTCAGGCAGCTGCTTTTGGGGACCTTAAACCCACAGTAATATAGAGAGGTGGGATGACTTGTTTTGCTGTCAATATGGTAAATAACCTTGTGGGAATGGAGAGATGGGGCTATGCCCCTCTTTAACTAAACCGTTTGTCGGCTAATATACAGAAAGCACGTTATGCCCAATGTAAGTGTTTTTAGAACTTCTCCTTGTAATATCTCCTTGTACACCACACTTAAAAAATGCAAATGCTCTACTTTTCTACAATGATGTATTTTTTAGGTTTAACTATTTTTCTTCGTGCAAAATGATTTTTTGAATCCCCCTTTTTCGATAATTTTTACGTAAAAGTTCATGGGTAATATATTTGAGGACCGACTTTCTGTGGTCATCTGATGCTATTGAAGCAAATGAACGCCAATGGGATAATCGTGTAACAGTACATTCTTCCGGCATTGGAAAGGTTAAAAGCGTACTGTGTAGTAATTATGCTTTTATATTTGTAGCATCGAGCGTTCCTCGAAATTGCAGTGTTATTTCCCCTTTTCTTAAGGGTTTTGTTATAATCACACTGAAAGGGTGCTGGATCATCTAAGTTGTAAAAGAAACAGCTTTGGAAACATATGTGAAGGGATGTAACAGTTCAGTGCTATTTTTATAAAAGTAACACTTCATCAAAGCAACAGTAAGGATTTACAAGGTTTAATTGCTATGTAGCATGACAATACAAACCAGTGATTATGTGTATACAATATAGACATTAGCCTTTTACAACCTGCAGTGTGGACATTCTGCAGTTGCAAGGGACTCTGTTCATATATTGCAGCAAAATAACAAAAAATATTTAAAAAAAATAAAAAATATATAACACAAAAAAATTGTAGAAAAAAGACGTACATTAATTACATAAAATTTTTTTCTTTATTTTCCATTTGTTTTCAGCCATTGTCCTGTCTCATGCGAAAAACCCAAAGGACCATTTTTATAGAAGCAAAACTGGAGAAATTCTGGAGCAAACTTTTTAAATTTAGTGCAATAATCATAAAAACCAGTAGAATGCCCGTTCTGATTTGCCATTAAAACATTCCAGTTGCATGTAGAACACATTGTAATTAGGCATTTCACTTGCTTTAAGGAAGGACGCTTTAACATATTTGTGCTAGATTGTTCTTTGGGAACTGAAAGGCATGTTTAGAACGTATACCTGTTCTGAGCTGACGTTGACAACATGTAGCTCCTGATTTTGGAGTAACATGATTACAGATTAAGCGCAATGATTATTTTCACAGAAAGAACTGGTAGTCATTTTCTTGTAATTTATAAAAAGGGGGCCGATGATAAATTGCCACATAGGGTAATAAAAGTGAAGGGCTTACTCTTACAGCTCCAACATAATATATACAACGTGGAGCAAAAATAAACCACGGTGAACTGCAGTAAAATTAATTATGTACATTCCTGAAATGTGTAAGTTAAACAGGGCATTGCACGTTTCATATATATACATTAGGACATTTGCTACGTGTGGTGGACATTTAAGTATTGCAAGAAAAACCTTTTTTTCATCGCAAAGCTAAAAAAAATGTTGTCTTTTTCGGAAAGCTAAGCAATATATGTTACAGTTAATGGCTAAGAAAAAAAAATAAAAATTCTTTAATCTGGTGTCGGTTTCACAGATTAGCGTTTAATTGCTGTTGCTGCGAAATTGTATATTGTGTCACAGATTTCATAAAGAGTGAGCAGATCATTCTGCACTGAGAAGCAACGTATAGTAACATACACAAATTCAGTTATGAGCTATGAGTCCTTTCACTCTATGGATGGCAAAAGGGGACATCAGCTTAGTAAATGAGAATGAATACATTTAGCACGATCCCAAACTCCATCCATCATATATTAATAGTATTTATTGGTTTATATAGTGCTGTCATATTTCTAGCACTATATACTCATTTATATTCCAAGATATACCAGAATGAGCAGTACATATGTAATATAGCAGGAGTTTTATATCGAGTGTCTCCCCAGGAGCTATGAACCAGGGGTCTTGAAGGGGGATGTCATCATTCCCATTAGTGGCAATGGCTTTCCAACTGAGGACATGTTTAGGATTCAACAGATGAACCTATGCATTGTATTAATACCAGGGTCCCTCTGAATAAATGCTAGTATGTGCTATTATTTAATTTGTTTATATACCACCAGTATATTCTACACTGTTCTACAGATTCCAGTTCCCACTTTAAATGTCGGTGTTGTACTGTGATCTCTTAAACCTACCAAAATCTTTATAACTGGCTGTCATGGAGCATTGACCTTATTGGTAACCATTTTGAATTTAGACAGTTATTTTATTTCTAGATCTTAAGTTGGGGTTCCATGACATCTGCCATGTAATTAAGCCATGTTAGGCTGTCATGGTAATATCTCAGTGTGAGTCAATTGACAAGGGGTTTGTTGGACCATGAGAAGTAACAGAAGAGCAGCAGGGTTTCTCCAGGAAAAAAAAGATGCTTTTGAGTTTCCTCTGTTACTATAGAGAATGTCCTATGACTGTGGTGGGACCAAGTATATAAAGTGCCTTCAAGAGTATTGTTTGAAGGCTAGGTACACTCTGGTAGGATATATCTGTGCAGAGTGCTTTTGTTAGATATCCTGTTGTGGTCAGTACAGAAGCAGCCTTGGAACCCTGCAATTAATTTGCTGATAAACATTTTGTAACAATGTCCCATCTTGGCGTGTATTAAACCTTCAAAGACATATCTATAAGCACACATCAAAAGGTTTCCTTATAGTCATAAAATCAAACACAACTCCCATGTAATCTGAGAAAATCACTTAGTTTGTAATCTACTATGTTAGAAATGCGGCATCCTTACATTACGTCGATGCAGTAAAGAATTTTATGCGGAAGTGAAGGTTTTCTCTTGTTTACTTAGAAACAGAGGCTGACTTTACGCAAATCTTTTGTTTCTTGTCTCTAGATACTCTTTGAAGGCAGTGATCCTTTGACAGTATAGATGACCCTGTGCACAGAGCTGGCATCCTCTTTTAGGATAATGCATTGTTATGAAACGTGGCCAAAGTCCAATTTTCATACTGAGTGAAAAAAGAAAACAATGAAGATAAAATTAGCTACTGCTGGGAAAAGCAATCCACTTCACTGTCCAGCCAACCCTTTAAAGCCACGCCAAGAAGACGCTTCCTTTATCTTGGGCAGGGATCTCTGGTTACATAGGTATATCCCAAGTGCATAGAGTAAGGGCTGTTCTTGTGCGTGTTGTGTATTAGTAAATGCCTGGAATCTTAACTCTTTATGTACCACACAAGGTTTTCAGGAGCATATTCCACTTCTTAATATGTAGCCTAAAAAAAATTAGAGAAATCCTAAATGTACCGGCATGATTACATTTCTTAAAAGAAAGTGACATTTCATGTTTTTGCACACAGTATGCATTGAAAGGTGATTACGCTCAGAAATGCAGAAAAAAAAGTTATCCTTGTTTCCTAATCAGAAAAGTCACCGAGTTTCAAATCATGCTGAGAACTCTCACTTTATGTGAGGAAAATAATTCACACGTCTTAGTTTCTTTGCTAGAGACATATGGAATGATTTGTTTGTTGTACACATTTTTTCTTCATTTGTTCCATTTTGTTCCAATCTGTTTTAGTGATATGTGAGTAGTTTCTCAAGAAGTCAAGTCGCCGCTTTCCGAAGATATAATTTATGGTATATTAGAGCAACAAGAACACAAAGCTCATTATGGGCATGATATCAGCCGGCTTGGCAAATGCCACAGAGGAGCATTCTAAAGACTCGGTTTTTGATGGTGGTGGGGATGAGTGCTTTGTGCCTTTTGGCTGCCGCCACTTCTGAAGGACTTCAGTTGGCCCTCCTTAGGCCTTAGCCAGGGAGGGAAAGAAAGGTCTGCATATGTACATATAGAAGTGCAGCCCCAAAACATCAAGACTGGGGGTCTAGTTTTCACTGTGGCCCTAGCACATTTAGAGCACCTCTTAACCATTGTTCACATGATGAAGGGATGCACAAAGTACCTCGGCCTTCTAGAAAAAAACTATTTAGAGAAGTCAAGTGGCTTCTGTGTGCGGTCACCAGCTGGATATGCCCGGCTGCATGCTACTTGAGTATAAAAATGTTGCCGTCGGCCGCACTTATGTCATTAGCCTTAAAGTGCCAAGTCTGTCTCGCTGTCCCTATGCCTGAACTGAATGACAGGTTAGCTTATGGCCTTCCTGTAATAGCTGAGGGACTGGGTACGTATGTACTTGTGATTTGTGTAAGTGCGAGGATGTAGGTAGGAAAATCACTAGGGAAAGCTTGGTAGATGAGATTGTAAGTAATGAGGGAAATCCCTCAGAAATGCAAGAGACCAGATAAGACTGGGTTGCAGTAGCCAGACTGGGAGAAGTCGAGCATATAAACAAGAGCTTTAGTTTTATCTTGTGTTATAAAGGGGTAACATAGATGCAAGCATTATTATTAAGCAGTTTTTGGTGATCTCAGTCCTTCTGACTCATTCCCTTTACCACCTTTATTCCACCTCAAGGTTTACCAAAAAGAAGGCGCGTTAAGGTTGATAAATAATAGGAAACCATATTATCTGGATGTTGATTTTCAGAATTGGACATCAGTAACACATTTAAAAAAAACCACAATGGTCGTTTATTTATTACTGATCTATTTAAACAACTTCCTTCATGCACCAGTGATACATTTTGAGGTCCAAGTTTCTTCAATATAAAAAAACAAAATACTGTCTGCGCTTCTCACCCTAATAAAGTTGGCAACAAATATATAAACATAATATAAATGAGAGGTTTTGGTTATATGAATTGGCCAAAGCATAATTAAGCTCACCCGCCATGTCAATATAAAATCAGCTATTACCTTAAGAAACTGGTTACGTTTGCAAGTGATGAGACATTTAGCCAAGTAACAGGAGCTCACTCGTGGTAAAGGAAGAACATTGTTCACAAAAATAGTTTGTTCTTCGTAAGCCAAAGGAAATCAAATTGTAATCAAGGGCTGAGAATCCACCGTAGTCATAACGAGCTATCCTGCTTCTGTATTTGGCAGCTTTGTATGTTCCCAGGCGTATTAAATATAATTTATGTTTGCATGGGATATGAACTTTATTACCATGAAAGGTTATGCAAAATGATAATTAAAATAAGAAAGAATATAATGCTAATATCTCATTAGACATTCTTTTTTTAATCCGTATTCATTTATTTTGTTTATTAATGTGGTTTTGTTCTTTCCTAGTAAGCCATATTAGTTTAATTGCAAGCAGAGATTTACATGTCACTGGTGACCTTTTGTATTATTTTTTAATCATATTTAAATGGTTTTTTTTTTAAATAAAAGCTTATATTAGCCACCTATTACATAAATTAACCAAAATAAAATCATCATTGTTGGCAGTGGTTTTGCACTGATGATCTACAGTCAATTTAAACTATTGCAAATGTTGATTTAAACTCTTATTACTTGGTAGATAAGCGGGGTAGCCTCCCATAAGAAGTGGTGGGAAATCAAACATGCATGGGATAGGCATAAAGCTACAAGGACCGATTAAGGTCTGAGTCTTTATATCAGTAAAAATGGGCAGACTAGATGGGCCGAACGGTTCTTTTCCACTGTCTTATTCTACGTTTCTATCTTTCAGACTGTGTGCTGTGCGTATTATAGATTTATGTAATGTGTCCTTCCAGATGATAAACATTAAAATACATTTGAAACCATCCAGTTCTCTGTTAAATGTAAACAGACTTAAATGCATATTTGATGACTCAATATGTATTGTTTTTAGGTTTACTCAAAGTATGCCAGGTATGATACTCAAACTTTATATGTTAAGTATACCAATGGATATCCAGTATATGTTGTTAAGAGGTGACACCAAAGTGGCTTAATATACAAACAAGAACTAACTTTGGATCTTATATACTGAATTGGAAAATTGCTTGTATATTAATAAATATCACACAATGTAAATTGCCCATAAATTGGCGTTATTGCTGATAGATGATAGGTTGCTGCCTATAACAAATTAGATTAGATTGTTTAGAATCTTTTTTTTTCTTTGGCTCTGTTGAAATGGTATATACAAATTAAACAGGAACAAAAGCTATGGAGAGACCCTGGCTACTAGATCTTACAATCTGTCTGGTATCCAAAGGAAACTGAATGTAATGAATTGCTGATTTATTTCGAGTGCTCGAAATATATGAAGATAAGCTATTGTGTGGCACTGAATCACAGGCAACGTGTATTGTTTTGAGCACCTGCACAGTTTAGTAAAAGTACATATTGTGTATTATTGGAGGGACTGTCAGTGGTTATCTCTAGTCCAGCATGTCTTTGTATCCCAGTAGTATTGTTCTTCGTCCTAGCGCTAATAAATCACTTGGAAGAATTGTCCTCTTCTACAGTGTTCCCCAAGGACGAGGAGCTCAAGCCAGTCTGCAATCTCCTCCTCAACAGAATGACTTATAGATGGTTCATAGGTCTCAGATTTCCCTTTGGATATAAACTCATTGTGTTCCTACAACATTTAAACAAATGAATCTCTACGCATAGTCGTCCGGTTACCTAAAACGCCGGTCTTTGACCATGTTCACCATGTCTGTGAATCAGAAGAATCCAGATCGGGGGTAGTCCAAGCCTGCTTGTAGTGGACAAAGTTACTGTTGTGCCACTATTTGGATTTCATAATAATTTTTAGGAGAAAAGTATAGTTAAAATGATTAATGCCTGAGGAAGGGACCTAACAACTTGGTCTCGAAAGCTCGCAATCAAACTCTCAGTTAGCCAATAAATGGTATCATTTTAACTATACTTTTCTCCTGTTTTCTCAACGGCTAACACGGTACAAAACCTTTTATCATTATAATAATTTTTAAGCATACTGGGTGTGAAAGTAAAAGTGATAGCCTAAAACAAAGCGAGTGGCCTAGCAGACCTATTATATTATATATTATATATTTATATATAACATAAACATTATATATCTGTAAACCCTTTTTATGGTTATAAAGAAAGTTATGCATATTTAACATTGAAAATCACTTTAAGCACTCTAAATGTATCACAATGATCAACTTACAGTGTCAATACTTAACAAGCTTCTAAATCACTTGCCTATATTTTATTTCATGGACGTTCAATTGGTACAGCGTCATTCAAGAAATAAAATGTTACTGTACTGTTACATAATTCATCCACAGTATTAGGGGTCAAATAATGTTTTATTTATATGATATAATAAATAAAGACAAAAAGGTTGTTAACATTTTGTATTTTAACCCCTTCTTTAGTGGGGGTATTTTTTCCAAAAACCCAGGGCTTTTTTTGCATTTTTACATTATTTATTTAACCCTTATTCTCTTTTTTAGTGGTACTCACTCACTCTAGCACAGATTTTAAGATGTATAGTCCAACATTTAGTATGAATGATACTTTAAAATAATGAAAATATTTGGAAAAAAATTACTATTTTCCCATGATAATTCCCAATCTTGTTTAATTGATCAAAATACTACAAAATATATGTCCTGTTTTCCAAATGCCCAACATGTGTAGGTTCTTAATGGTTTTGGAAGTTAAGTTTCTTTTTCCAAACTTGAAATTTTCAAATTTTATTTTGTAAAGCCTATGTCTCATTTCAGATTGTTTCGGAGCCCACCAGCTCAAAATATCCCCACAAAAGTATATATTTCAACAGAAGACAACCCATGGTATTTAAGTAGGAGAATTTGGACACTGATCATGCAACCACTTGTTCACCAATCCCTGGGAGGAATGAGCCGTAACGTTAATTTCCATAGCATTTTAAACCAACCTTTCCACGTTTTTGCACAGATTACAGGCAAGTGTAGAGAAACCCACCAAATGTATTCAGCTGCAGATTAGGGAAATACCCCACACGCATACATTTTTGTATAATTTTGTAAATCTGCAGGGCACACTACATGACACACTCATTTCGCTGCACAACAGTACGCAGAATAGGGCAGTGCAGGCCCTATTAGGGTAAAGGGTTAAATAAGATAATACATTATACAAACCCAGTTTACATGAAAAGATTCATTCTTACAAGCCTTTTGCTTTTCTCGTGCACCCCCTTTTGTGGGCCACCCATATCATCAGCCTAGCTGAGGGTTATGGGAGTTGTAATCCAGAGAATCCTTTGCTCATGTCTAAAAAAAATGGTGTAGGGTATTTTTTTGTATTTGTTTTATTATTGATTGATTACTATTTTAATGATGCAGGTGGAGGGTGGCTGACTGTGGCATAATGTCGGATCCCCCACATGACAGTAGGGACAAGTCTTTTCCAGTGTGCCAGCTAGCCGATGTAAGCATAGATAAGTTGGCGAACAAAAAACTTTTGATAGCATGGTAGGAGCCAGTCATAGTGCCTGCTTCATGCACTGATCACAGCCTATAGGCAGCAATCATTTTTTTAAAAACTTTTCTTGACCAATCAACAGCAATCACTACACATGAATGGAGCATTGTGTTCCTTGTAAACGCACCTCACGTCACCCTCGCGGGTGATCACGTCATCGCATGAGACTTCCGGCATACACCACTACGTTATTCATGAGGTTCTATGCCGTCAATATAGGTTTTTGGGCACATTTTTTTCACAACAGCATAGAGCGTCATGAAGTATTCTTAAATATTGGGATTACTGCTGTTAAATGTGTTTTTCATCCTATGGTTCGTCCTTCTGCACTTCCCAGGGCTGGAGTTTGGGTGGACTCTATGGGAGGTCACCAATGGACTAGACACACATATTTCAAACAGAGTCACCGGGGGTCTTTACAAGCGATGCCATTATAAAAAGCAAATGAAATGGAGCAGCAGCTGGTGAATGTGACTAATCTCGTGGCACCTGCAGGGTATGTTTTATTGTCTTGCTTGGTTTGAATGCTCTGGGCTAATTTTTGCCCATGGAGAACCAAAACCAGAAAAAAAAGTCAATTTAAAAAAAAAAAAATTAAAAATATTCTACTACAACAATACCATGTGACCTGTTTAATTCACCGGAAATTTGATTTTTATTAAATAACACCATCATATTCCGCAGCTGTGTACAATGGCTAAACAAAATATAACAAGCATTGCATCCCATAACAATGGAAGACCCTGCTCAAATGAGCTTACAATCTATAAATGCACTACATTTATAATATACACAGACACACAAACAAAAGCTTAAAAAAGATACTATTGGAATATTTTAGCCTTGTTTCCTTACAGGTCAAAACAATTGCCTATTCGTTCCAATCTCCTGTATCTCCCTATGACACTAAAGTTAATCCAATTAACATTGCCCTGAGAACACAGGGATATATTTAACCCCTGCTATCCTCTTTGTTGACATGCACTTGTCCCCTGCAGTGAAAAATTCCATCTGTTTGTAAGATTCCCAAACATTCTCTAGCTTTCCCAAATCCGCGCGAGGACGACATCCTAGCTTGTAGCCTGGTACCGCCGTAAAGAGACCGATTTTAGGAGGTATCCGAGAGATAAACAGGTATATCAAGGGAAATATTTGAACTCATCTTAGACTTCTGTAAGATGTCTTCTACTCCTGTAAACATTTTCTTAACAGACGGGAACATTACACATCATTATGTAACGATAAATCATCAATTACTGCCTAACGCCACTGCCCAAAGAAAGTTCTGTTACAGAAATGTAAATAGTGAACATTTTAAAGAGGTGACAGCTCTTTTATTCTTCTTCCTCTCAGATGTACTATACAACGCCATTGAAAAAACAATCCATTAGTATTACAGATTGTCAGTTTTAATTGGGTGAGAGCGATTAGACGCATACTTAAAAAAAAAAGAAAAGAAATAGCAATGAGCTACTATTGGTTACGGGGTATAAGGGGTTATGTTAAACGCAAGGTCATTTGATTATTGTTTTATTTGGGTACTTGACACGTTACACACGGCGCCGTGCACACATGTAGTGAATTAAACTAGATGCTATAATTTACTAATATATTTCAAAAGTGACCCATGATAGCATAATGTATAACAGAACCATATTAAATTAAAACTAGAGTTTCCTTTATTAACCTAGATATATACCATACATTCTATACAAGCTAAAAATAATTACGTCCACATTTTTGGGATTGCTTTTATTATAATAATATACATTAAAAAAACCCTCAAAACATATAGCTTACAGTTCACGTATAGCTTTAATGCTGCTGGTATATGGTTTCCATCCATTTCTTTGACATTTTATCATGTACTTTATTAACTTTCTTCCATAAGCCTATAATTCTCTAATTTATAACACAGATCTTTTAGGTTTATATTGCACTTATGATCATATTATTTAATTATAACCATATGCAGGCTGCTTGTGTTTTATGGAAAACACATATTTTACTCTGCTTATTTCTTAAAGATTTATAAAACAAAGATTGCTTGGCAGAGATTTTAGATAATTTGATTTCATTTACATCAATATATCTTTTGCTTCTTTTATAAATACTCGGAATGGGGAGAGAGAGAAAAAAAAAAGTACATTTCCCCGGGTTACAGATGGCATATGTTATAATAAATGTTTTTCTAGTACTTTTCTTTTCATACATGATGGTATAGAAAGCTGTACATTTAATAAAATGTTCACAAAGGAAGAAGGACAATAATTCTTTCATGCTAGTGTGAAATTTATGGCCAACTGTATACAGATTGCTAGGGGGAAAAAAAATAACCAACCTTATGAGCTATGGGCTGACCATACCACCAACGGTGAGCTTTTCTCATTTATAAGTCTCCTCGCAGTAATCGCCAATTCTTTTGCAAATCATTCTGTGCCTTACAACTTTATGACTTATTGACAAGCTACTGTGGGTGGCTGAAAACATCTGGAGAGCCTGTCCAATGGAGTGTGCCTGTGTGCTTGTTATAAACAATGAATGATGCATTTGGATTGGTGGCAAAGTCAGAATAAGAAATCAAGAAAGAATAATGGTCCTATTTTCAACATATATTCATCATGAAAGGCAAACAATTAAAGGACAAGTGAAGGTGACGTTGTTGAGTGCTCCACACTAGCAGGGTTAAAGGACTGGCCCACTCCTCATTATTTCCATGTAAATCCCATACACAATATGATTTGTTCCCGATGTCACGCGTGCCTCAACCAGATGCTTCATCAACCAAGCCATGTTGATCTTGTAGAAACTTGCATTTGTCCACAAATTGTCATGTTGCATTAGCAGCATATAGGGTGATGCATTCTTTATACTTAACTAATTATCTTTTGTCAAAAAAAATAAATATTATGTTTTACTGCATGTTGTGTAAACTGAGTTGAGTTTACGAAATGCTACGTGCGCATCACAGCAACTAATACTTTGCGTGGTTGGGAAGGAACCAACGCAGCTTGTGATAAAGGGGTTGGAGGAGAGCACAGAGAGAAGGATGTGATAGAAACACTGAAATACAAAATCTAGCAAACAAAAGGGAGAATAGGGGAAAATGTTAGGACAAGAGCTTCTAGTCTAAAACCAGCGTGTTAGAGGTGTAATGCAAGGAGGTTTTACTTCTCTCAAAGGGTAGTAGACGAGTCAAACAGTCTTCCATCAGAAGACTGTTTGAAGACTGTCTGAAGACTTCCATCAGACATATATATATGTCCCTTTACCTCTATTGTTTGGGTTTAATAATGCCTAAAATTGCCCAAGGCAGATGTGTAGTTGGGCAGGAAATAAATAGATAGAAAACCCCACCTTCAAAGCTGAGCGACAAGCCTAAATCCTGGGCAATTTAAATTGGGCAGACCTGTATATTATGTGACAAAATCCTTTAGCTGAGGGACATAAATGTCACTTCCAAGGATCTTAAGCATGGTCTCCCTAAGGCAATAATGCTCAAGAACATTGGTTTGTGGCAAATTCATAACAATAAAACCTACCTCGATTGGAACCTTCTCTTACTGTACTTTACAGGCACAGGCAAATAAACCTTAACATTCACTCAGGGGTGTAACTGGAAACCACGGGGCCCTGGTGGAAAATTGCCCCGAGGGCCCCAACAGCTAGTCTGTGCCATAATTGCCCCCAAACATCTTGTCTGTGTTTTATTTGACAGATGTAAACATACACAAATTACACATTTACTCATACTCACTAACACACACTCCACCCAACTTACACATCCATGCTCACAAACACCTACACATGCCTGTTCACAGACACACACAAGTAGACATGCATGCTTAGACACACACAAGTACACCTCCATGGTCACATACATACATATATATATAAATCTGCACCCCCGCTTACCTCTCATCGCTCCTGCAGCTTCCTGTCCTGGTGCTCACACACTGTGCCCGCACCCTCGGTTTCACCGCGTGGGTCACATGAGGATATGCTCTTGTCTCCTCGCGCCAGTTCAAAATAGTTTAGAAAGCCTTTCTGACCTTCAGTGGCGCAGGGAGACAGGAAGAAGGGGTCGCAGTGACCGTTTCACTAATTTAAACCTCACTGCCAGACCTAGCTAAGCCAGGCTCTGGAAAAGCTCCCCAGATAAGACACAGTAAGTTAATGGCACATTTGACTCAGGGATCTTCTTCAGGGCCTCTCCTTCCCATGGGAGAACAAGTTAACTTCCTCTCCCTTCAGCAATCTCCCCGATTTTGAGAATTCAGCGAGTGTAAATGTTTATGGCCTGCACCTGTTGCAGGCTTTATGAAAATCGGGGACTTGATTGTGAAATTCTGGCTTAAACACCCAGTCTGTTGCAATAATGGAGTTTGGGCCTTTGACCTGCCCTGTCCTCCAAACGTTCCACCCCAGGGACCCATATATATAATTTGCTCATCTGTGCACAAAATCTACACACAACATCTCCTCGAGGCTGTTCTATATCACAACTGCCAGGGCTGGGGATCAGACATCCTGGTTATAATACAGTGTTCTGGAATGCTTGCATTTCTTTGTCATTTCACTTTTCGTTGAACATTTAAGTATCTCTTCTAGTGCGAAACATAATACGTGTGCTGCTCTATTAGCTCTGGCTCTTGCAGATACGCCTAATTTGTTACAAATGTGCTAAGAAGCACAATTATCCCTGTTCACATTTTCATGCCTATTCTATTTATTTTTAATCACTGGCTGGACAGTGGGACTAAACGTACCCTAACATATTTATTTTTTATCCGCCGAATAGCTAATTTTGGATAAATAGATAGCTGCTATGCAAACATTCAACCACACAGGCCAAAAGGAAGCTGCCATGTCACTAGAGCAGAACAAGGCAGTTTCCTATGTGTAGGCCCTGTAGGTCATCTTTATTATTCTTCAATTTTAGCAGAAAAAGACAAATATTTCAGGAAACAAGGGTTCCTCTGATACTAGAACGCCATGGTTCAGTTGCAAAGTCCATAATTTGAATGCTGTATATTCAATATATCAAAATGATTTATATCCACCCATTCCATATCTGTATGATACAATTTAGGGATGGATATATATTTAATAAAAGGTGTTATTTATCCTTATATTTAATAACAGATTTGTAAACAGTGCTTGGTTTGCGGGGTCATTATGTCACCTGCCTTTTATATTTTTCCATAGTAAATAATCACAGTTGGGGTTCAAGGATAGCATGCAAGTTAGAGACATCTCCAATCAAATCTCACGTCCTACATTTTTCAGTTCTCTACACTAAATATACCCACATAATACATATGTCTATTAAAATATCACCTAAAATGTATTCATTGGGAAAGGTATCCTACGTCACATGATGTTATGCTAAACAACAGCAACATATCCTCTTTAAGTTACACTATCTAATACTCACATGAAAATATTCAATTCCACCGAATCGTAACTTTTTACTAAAACTCTGGGCTGGTTTATCAGAATGCGGTAGAAAAAAAAGAGAAGGGGTTAACCACTGCTCTAATCACTCCCAGCAGTGGTCTGTATTTCTAGCCATATATCTTGGTTTTGATGAGTCCCATCCTTATTATTCACCCAGTATCATCATATATTCTGCCATCAATAGGTTTAATTTAAAGTTTAGTGTCTTTGTGCTTCTTGGCACAGTAGCTTTACTTGAGTAAAGTGCTGGAAATCTATGCGGTGATAGATTGGAGTGGAGAGCTACCTAACTTTTAGTATACAATTTTACTTTAGATATCATGGATATACCTAGGAATTGTCCTCGGGATTGAGGAACAGATGCACTCCTTTACTTAATTGGAATATCTTGATTTCAATACCAGATGCTTTCCTGTGTGGGAAGGTATGAATTCATTCCATATGTATCATTACCGTGTGTCCCTGGTTTAATGCTTTGGTGAGTCTCTGCTGAGAAGCAGCTGTGGGCATATCTGGATATATTTCTGAGAACACCAGAAAGCATGTCCTTGTTAATATTTTGATGAATTCTGTATGTTTTCATGTAGAAGTTGCGGCAGCACTTGTGCTACATGTAAGCATTCACATTATTTATCCATTTTGACAAAACAGCCTCGGTGAACTTTGTGTGTTATCAGTTTTCCACTTCACCTTTTTTCATCACCACCTTGTGATCTGTAGGAAGACGACCATTAAACATAATTTCTTATCTTCCTTTGATTTAGAACTTTAAAGAGACAGGAAGGAATCTATATTTCCATGCCAGATTAGATGATATTTGCACAAAAAAAACTTCACCACATCTTGAGTCTCCTTTGAGTATGTCGGCAAAACAAATATTAAGTCAGCATTAGTTTTCTTTATCATCTATTATTTGATCTTACCTTTATCCTTTTTTTTTTCTTCTGGGATCATAAACTAGTTATGGTTAGGGATCTTTGCTACAAACTTTACTTAGGTGTCAAAATGTGTAGGATGCAAAGAAGTGCAATACGGTTGCCGAGGTGAAAACCATAATCTGAGTTTTGGACACTCAAAGGTTCTTTAAGCTAATTTAAGTAATAATAACAATGACATCACAGAAGTCATATTTGTTATTTATACAAGTAAATCTTCCAATAAGAGCTGGATTTGATCAGAATTCCATTGGTGATAATTGGATTGTATTACTACTTTCTCTTTTGTCCTACGTTGTGGTTTTTATGGTGTTTAAAAATCTGACGAAACCAGGTGTGTTGGATAGAAGTTAATACCCATCTCCTTTTGTACACTAGACATATGCCTTGACACACAGCTTGATCAAGAACGGCAGGAACCTCCATAAATGCATCAATGGGTGTTGCTGCTCACTTCACTGAATGAACCCATTTATGGGGGAAAACTAAAAAAATTTTGTTAAAAAAAATGGGCAATAGTGCCCCTTTTAAAAACTAGGTAGGTATTGGTAAGACACTAAAATGAAACTTCCTTTCTTGTACAAAAGTGAACTGATATCTGCCTCTTTCGGGTTTCCTTATATATTGTTTCTTATTGTATATATCTTTAACTCAACATTATTTGATTATCTCTAATGTGAACTTAACTGATTTAAGTTAGGCACAAAAAGTAATTTTTCACAATTTTGGAAATAGTAAATATTTTATATACAGAAACACTAAGTGAATAATACCTTTGCCCCCCCCCCTACAAGAAACCTCAAGAATTTTAGTATAGCTAAGTAACAATATTAAATATCTCCATATGCTATCTAGAACTAGCTGTCACAGCACTGCTTTAACCAATAAATGGTGTATGGAAACTGGAGAATGACAAATTAGAGGTATAAGCAAGAACTTTTCTGCAGGAAAAAAGGATAAAAATGCCATTAACCTCCTTGGTAAAATAAGGACAAACAAAGCATTGTTCTTAACATATTGTTGGTGCCTGGACACCCTGGGGCAAAAAAGGTGTCATAACATTGGGAATCAACTTGTCATGTGAGCAGTCTGTGCGTAAATCCATTTACCAACTCCCATTTCAATAATTTCACAAAGTCTGTTCCTGTACATTTTGACTATGAAACCTTTGTTGTAACACGGTGTTGCTTATAATACTTGTATAGCGATAATAATTTACTCTTTGAATGGAAAAGTGGGCACAAAGTCCTATATAACCCAAGAAAAGGCAGGGGATTTAGAATGCACAATTTCAGGGGAAGGGCGGAAATAAACAGGGAGCCAAAAGTGGCTTTGGGCTTCTATTTTTTGTAGTAGTTATACTTGGATAACAAATGTAAAAACATCTTACATATATTTTTCAAGAGTCTATCAATAAATGCATACCATCACATGATAGGATGGTAAACATGGAAAAAGCTTGCATTGGCAATAAATGCCAAACCAAAAAAAAAAACCAACACATTTTAATGTATTCACTGTATGTGGTTGTACATACATGTACAGTAGATAGCCCACAGGTATATTTGTGTGTGAGTTTTTTCTTATTATTATTCATTTATGGCAGAGCTGAGAGGTGGGGGCACCTTTGATGTCACAATGTCTGATCCCTGATCCATGATAGCATGGGTGACCATGCATCATAATAATTAAACTGTTCAACACACATTTTCCTCTTCTTCTGCCTGTTTGTCAAGACATTTACATGTGCACGCCACATATGTTTATTCAACATGTAACATGGCCTGCCTATAAACATGAAAGTAGTAGTTCCCATGTAGACTGCTGTGTAGCCAATAGGCAGTACAGTGAGTCTTGTTCAGAATGTGAGAAAGGGAATATGCATCCTGCTCTGCGAATGAAAATTAATTGGCTCCAAGAACAAAAGTATGCTGACCACATCACCTGCTGTTTGCCCCTGTGTTGGTAGGCAGTGAACCATTTAGTATTTTAATATCAATGTGAATGTTTAAAGAGTGACAATTATAGTATTCCAGGTAACCATGACTATCACCGGTAACCAGGCAAACCTGTGCTAGAGTATTTTTAGTCTCTCTGTCCAGCTCCATCAAACAGTTAAGTATCGAGCAGGATATAGATGATTTGATGGATGATTCCAGACCAACCGAGAGTCAACTGGCTGGCTTCCTCTTCCTGTAAGTTCATTTCTTTTTTTGAGGAAACCTTAAAATCACACGGGTTCATCTAATTTCACTTGTGACATATATATCTTCCTATAATTTAATTCTATAAACTTAATCCAATTTCACAACAGACACCACCACCCACCCCTGCAGTCAAGAGTGCAAAGCGAAGACATCTTTGCTGGAAACTGCTTATAAACGTACATTCGCAAGAACAACATACTTTACCCATAACTTTCTACAGATTGAAAAAATAAGGCTATTACCTGACCCACTCATAATAGATGGCCACAGATATTTTTTAAAGAAATCATTGTGACGTGCCATCATTGTGAAAATTACTCACGAAACCCCATACTATAATTTAGGTTAGTTTTTTCAATTAGTGGTTAGCAGTGAAAAAATCTCAAAGTAGGATACGAGAAATACAATAAAACTATAGATAATAAATTTCCGTTGAGTATTACTCAATCAAACCTATCCAAGCCTATATCTATCTATCCATCCATCCATCCATCCATCCTCCCATTGAGCATTCCTGCCCAAGTCCATCTCTTTATCTCTGCTCCCTTCTGGATCATTCTTGTCCAGCTTGAAGAAACGTGACAGACCATGTAGCTTTTAAAAGGGGAAACACCATGGTTTGCTTATTTTGTTACCTTTCAGCTGAATGGAGTGTGGTGGAAGGAAACTAGCTAGCCTAGCCATAAAACTTTTCCTAACTGATAAGGGCATAATAAATTACTATTCTTGTTGCTTTTTACTAAAATGTTACAGTAAATCATGCCTGCCTACCCTTTTATTTTATAGTGGGTACTTGAAGAATTTTTTCCAACTGTTATTTATTACCTATGAATACCACTCTTAATCTATTACTTAAATAGAACATATTAATCCTCACCTCTTCTCTGATCCCATTGTACATATAGGCCAGCTGTGGTGTCTCAAGCACCCTAAGCAAACTATGTTTCTGTCATCTTCCTTCTGCATGTGCTTGTTGACCAAATCCTAAAAACACACGATGGCACCCCCTAGCAGCTCAAACCCATAGGCAGCTGCTTGTGTATATATAAAATCATTAAAAACTAAAAATGGACAAAAATATGTAAACATTGTAAATGGGACAGATTTTTAAAATTATGGCCAGTGTCATTTTTGAAATAATCTCTTTACATAATTCTAATAAATGTTAAATACAGAGAAGAAAATTAATATACCCATAATCAGAAATACCTTGTTTTGTCCATAATGTTATTTTTTTTTTGCAGATTCAATATCACTAAAGATGAATATTCAATTAACTAAATTGGCTAATGCCATTCACTATGGTAAATACATTACTGCTATTTAATGCCAAAAAACCCTTTGAAATTGAATTTACCTTCAAAGGGTTCAGATTTAATGATAAACAGGTGGTTTTGTCTAAATGTCTTAATTACTGATTAATCCACCTGTGCTCTTGTGCTTAACCATTTCCAGGCCGAGGTGTAATTATTGGAAGAAACGTTTTCGGTTGATTGGGAAAGGACATGAATGTAGAAGCAGAAGTCAAAGCAGTTTAAAAGATTCCAGTAAGGTCATACAATTTGAACGATTTCAACGAATTGAATATGTTTCATTATCACACGACTTATGACTATGGAGCAACGACAAAAAAAAGGCTGATTCCTGAAAATTGAAACAGGGAAATAAAACCCGTCTTATACTTGTTAAAGTGAAATGACTGATTTAAAAATGTCAGATAAATGGAACTTGTACAGTTTGTCTTTTAGAACGCAGACTTTGTATTAAAAATGTTTAATCTTTTTTTGTAGGCAGTGTATGATGTTGATTGCATCTGAAGGATAAACTAGAAAACTCATATAAGTTTCCATCTTTGAGTTGGCACAATAAAAAGCATCAACTGCTACTAAATTCTGTGATGACAACAGTATAATTTATAAATGTGAAATACCTTCTTGGTATAGACTCTTTGAGGTGGTCATTTCTACACTCTATATAGGAATATCTTATGTATAGCCATACAGGCCACCAATGGCGTATTTACCTTTGGTGTTGCCCTAGGCCTAATCCAGGGCAGTGCTACCTGCCGCCCCATCCGTGTACAGCCCTCCATAGAGTTAATGGGCTGGTTGGAGAGATCAGTCATTTGCCTCTTAACTAGCCCATTGAGTAGTGACGTTACAGGGAGTCTGATCGCCCAATAGGGTGATCAGGCTCCCTGTTATACGGAGAGGGCCGCCACTGCCCTATTCCTAAACCTAGTTGGCCCAGGCCAGGATATGCCAATACAGGCCACATATCAATGAGAAAATTGGTTCATACTTTAAAGCCTTGATCTAGCCTCTATTAAAACTATATATATATATATATATATAAAAAAAATATAAAAATAACCAAGCTATATATTTGCATGTTCCACCACCATTAATACTGTATATTATTAAACTTACAGTCATATTTTTTGAAAGGATACATTTCAAATTAATGCAGATCAATGTTTCAGCAAACCATTCAATCTTTGATGTGCCTACTATTTTTAATAAGTGTTATTTATTAAAATTAAAAAATACCATTTTATGTACTGTGATCTTAGCAGCTAAAGCATAAATATATCAATCCATTGTGTGATGGCAGAGACTGTTCAATATCGCAATGTGCTATGTAAACTTATTTTCTTCTTAATGTGGTTTACTTCCACAAAGAAATGGAAAGTCAATAACAATTTTACAAATGCTGCAAGAAAAGCTGGCATATTTATTCAGAAGTGAGAATAACTGGGTGAAAATAATCAAATGAGAAAAACAATAAGGCTGTAAATTCAGTTGCTTATGGTTGCTCTTAAACAGAACTGGCAGTCACGGAATTTCACATTTCCCTGCAGTGCGACTAATGTATCACTAAAACAACAAAGATAATCCCCTAGCATTAAGACACTCATAAAATAACACTTTTCTTAGAATAAATATCAGAATACGCAGTCTGTAGTGGAATGCTGCTTCTGAGTTTGTCTAAAAAAAAAACGTAAATGTCCCTGATGATTTTTTTTCCTTAACGTTGAATTTCTTATGATAACTATTGCCATAGTCCCATACAACATGGATGTGTGTTGTGTAAAACTGTTTGTTTTTTAACGCTTGGACTAATCACCATAAATTATGTGAAAAACAAAAAAACACATTTATTGTATTTAAAAATCCTTATAGACTAATATTAAGGAGGGTTACATGGAAATATAAATACATTATTTTTTTAACTTAAATTGTTTGTCGACCCCTCACATGCCAGTGTGGGCATGGACCTCTTGTGCCCACCCCTCCATACATTACAGGGTTCTGTGACACCTCTGCAAGGCACCACATCTACTTTAACACATTGGGGACCTTTTTTGGTGTAACAGATCAGTTTTACAGCCCATTTGGCTGTTCATGATCCTGGCCCAGGGCAGTGGAGCAGCTCGGCAGGACAATGGGACAGTGTCCAAGAATCGAGACTGTCCCACTGAAATTAGTATGATTTCTCACGTCCAACAGTTGTCATTGACCTGTGTGAGTGAAGCTAGAACAAAGCTATATAGCAGCTTCTTGAGCAAGTTATGATGGGAAAACACTGATAAACTCTAACCACTAATTTGGAATTCATCATATTTCTCAATAATCACCATCATGTGTTTCGACTTAAATTATGCAATAATTAGGGACGAGAGCACTTTTATCTCTTGGGGAAAATTTCTGAAAAACAGATCATAATTCTGTGGATGAAATCATCAATAACTCTCAGATTGAACCTTTCTATGACATTGAATGAGTCAGACACTTCTGTGTTGAGTTTTGTACGTCACTTGCCATTGGACTACTACTCCCAACATGCTGGATGAAGGTTATAAGAGTAGTAGTAGTTTAATGACTATGCGATTGTCGAAGTTCTAAAACTACTGCTATTTTCCTAAAAAAAAAATACCATCCACCTATTATTATTATGTTTATTCTCCCCGTAGTCAGATTTGTGTGAGTCAGGCAAACTACTTGTCCAGTTTGTTCAGTTACCTCTAAGAGACCTTTAAGCCTATTGCTTACTTGGTGCCTTTTGGTCTGCTCTTACAGTATGTCTTCCTGTTCAGGAAGCTCTTCACATTAAAGGCTGTGTTTTTTAAGTCCTGCCTGCTGAAATCCTTTGCCTGAAAAGCTGTGAACCTACAGATGTGTCTCAAGAGAGGACGTGAACAATCATCTGTTTCTATGTGTATCAACTAAGAAAAGCAAAATCGAATAATAGCCTTGTGGGAAAAAGAGGCAGGTTAGAAACAGTTGCGCTCGTCCATCAGAGCCGTTAGGGAACCGGGCAATCAGAAATCTTTTCCCTAGAGCTCATTTCAAGGGTAACATGGGCCACCAGCTAAATTGAGCGCACTTATTTCAATATCTTGAAAATGGAATTATTGATTTGAATTCATTTAGCTGTAGGCAACCTAATTTTTGCAAGTCCATTACTTTTTTGTTTCTCTCCTCACTGTACATATAACCTGCCTTCCCTCAACTTGATTTTAATATCCTTGTCGGCAACCTCCGCCCTCCATTCCTGTTAAAGTCTTTATTGATTTGTTTCTAAATTGCACCATACCATTAAATCAATAAATCTCCATCTAGGTGGAAGGTAACAAGCTTTTTGGTATGCATCAGCATTTTTACAGTAAACATGACACGATATCTTAACTCATTTTGGTAAAAAGCTAAAGAATATGTGCTTCAATGTTATGTTTGAATGCAACTCAGAAACACACATATTTCAAGAAATTGCTACAATTATAGCCATAGATATTTATAATATATATAATGTGGTATCCTGGTCATCAATAAACTGAAAATTGACCGTACCTAATTAGCATGTTTCTAATAGATAGATTGATGGATGGATGGATGGATAGATAGATAGATAGATAGATATAGACAGATGGGTAGGCAGATATAGATAGACTTGGAAGTTTGATTGAGAAAACAGTTAACCTTTTGAATGAGAAACTAAACACCACAGGCTGCTGTGATAAAGGTGAAGGTTAATCATTGCGTATCAGATGCTTTTACCAATTTGCCAAATGCATGCCTGTGGCTTTTGATGTAACACAGAGCATTTGGATGACACCACCATATGGGCAATGAGGACTTGCTTGCACGTTCTCCAACATAAGTGAGAAGATGAACCATATAGGGTACAATGGCCACCTGTGCCTGGAAGGGGTTTCTACAATTCTTTTAACTGTTGTCAGCCGCATAAAATTGTTGAATGTATAAAACACAACCCTCATGGAAAAAGTCTTTAATGTATATATATATTTTACTTATGGTTTAAATGAAAAATGTACAAGCAATTATTCCAGACTGCACCTGTAAACTGCTACTGTTCACGGCAAGTGCTCTTAATTTGATAGCTACAAAGAACTTTTCTCACGCCTTTTTACGGCAAACCTCTTTATTTTTGCTTGCCAGGCTCATGATAGGAAGCACCTTTTGTGCAGTGATGTCATTGTGATATTTTGTCTTACACAACAAGGCTTGAGGTATCCTTGCTTCGATGACCCAATCAGACATTTTTTAGACTGCGTGTAGCAGAAAAGATCTTTTAATTTATGGACATAAAGTGTTGGTTGTCATAACCAATTTGTTTCTAGCATAAGTAGACTATATATCCACTCTATCATAAAAATGCTGGTTCCTCCAGCTACTAAAAAAACAAACTAGTGTAGCAGTTTCCTAAACGCAGTGATTTAAAACAATATGGGAAGGGAACATGAACTCATTTTAATTAATGTGTTGTTCTTTTAATACTAAAATATACTTGACACTTACAAGAACATACAGTCCACTGTCCAATCTTTTATAATATTTCCTTTCTGCAACAAACCCGTCTTAACCTTTCTAGGGAGTTTTTCAAGCTTACAGTAAGAGAGGAAATGAACTTAAATCTCATTCATGTAACCAATGAGATGTGAAATAGTTTCCATGTTGTGCAAGAAGTTTAGTAATTATTCATTGAAAGGTTTACTCCGCATCCGCCTCAGTGACCTTCAGCAGCTGTAAGACCTTCCATGAAACTCACTCATAAGCTGTCATGTTATTGTATGGGAGAAAAATTGCAATTGAACAGATTTGATATCTGAAGGTCCTGTAGTATACAGATCTGTATATATATATATATATATATATATATATATATATATATGCACCCATGTTTATATACAGACACAAGCATTTAAGTACATTTGGGAATACATTTGTATATACAAGTGATCACATTTTGGTATCCTGGTGATTTTAAACAACTATATTGATAAGTACACAACAAACACACATTTACATGCATACATGTACATAGGCATGTAGTCGTATGTACACATTATATACATATACCTGGGAACTAGAATTTGAGTGTTTTTTGCACTAATTCAGGGTGAAAAAGCAGATTCTCAAGGTCACACAGTCTGGATCTGACCTCCTATTCTACACTGCTGTGATCATATTATTATTTATTATTTTTTGTTTTATATAAAGCCATCAAAATTCTGTACCGGTCTACAATGGGTGGACAGGACATAACAAGTAGTATGTAACATAACAAACTGACAACAGGTGGCCAGGGCCCTGCTCAATCCATGATTCCCATTTGGTGCTTTGGCTACCAGTATGTTATGGCTGATATTCCTGCTTGCAGCTGACTCAGTTGAGTATATATTTAAATAATGACCAGTCAAGGTTTCTATGAGGAACCATTTGGCGAGTCACTACATGGATTCTTCACAATGGGCTAAAAAGGGGTTAATATTTCTACAGTCTCGTTGTCAGCACATTAAGAAGGTTCCCAGGTATGTAAATACAGGAGTGCTACCATATGAGCAGATAAGGCAGCTGCTTAGGGCTCCAATGACCTTATAAGAGACCTCAAAAGGTTATATCACTGTGATGTACCTTTCCGTTAAAAAAATGCAATCTTAAATATTGAGTTCCTCAATTTATGCAAAGTTATTCTTTTATTACTTGTGTAAAAGACAAAACCTGCATACATTTCTTTGTTTAGATCCCTCGAAACACGTAGCCATGTCTGCTTATATACATATGTGGATATGCAATCCAAGATTCATTCCTACATACGTACATATTTGTGTGTATGCACACATCCATAGATGTTTATAGGTGCACATACAGATATACTTATATATCTATCTCATAGCTAATCCTAAATTCATCTGTAAAGTACCTGGTTTCGTTTAAACTCATGCACCCCATCCCTTATACATCGGTAATGAATACAGTATAAAGGATTCTCACAGGTATCATTATGTGCTCGGCAATGTCTGCCAGAACCTGGTAAATCTATACCACAGATCTGAGATGGTTGGCAGTGCTATGCCCTACCAAGCGAAAAGGAAACTGTGCTAATGCGAATTTCAGAATTTCATTGACCTGGATCTCGTAAACTGAACCATCAGCCTACAATGATCACAGAGACAGCCTAATTAATTTTCTCTCCTAATCTTACGTAGTTTGTCTGCAGCCGATCTCCTGATTGACGCTTTAGAATTCCGATAAAGAATCATTCTTTAATAAGGCGGCATCCCTCTGGAGAAGAAAAAAATCAGAACAACAAAAAAAATAATCCTAACATTAACCCTGAAACCAAATAAACAAGCGCGCGGATTAATAAATAAAGCAAACAAAGAAACAAACAATAAAAAGTAAAACCACAACATCCCCAGTGGTATAATATCGGCAGCCTATTGGAAAAACAGCTGTCTAAGCCTCACTGTGTACATTCTCTCAGCTCATTCCATTCCAAACCTTTTTACTTTCTCTTTGCAGAAAGCTATTCAGTCACATAAAAGCGGTGGCTGTATTGATTTCCAGCTACTTAAAGAAGCAGATGCTGCAATTACCTTCTAAAGAGAACTAGCTGGATCTAACACCCTGAATGGTGGCCGGGTTTTATCATTGCTGTCTATCCACTAAGCACTTTTATTGCTCGCAATCAGTGTTAGATCTTTATTGGCAGTTGATCATTTTTACATCAGGGCTTTCTAGGCACATATGGGTTTCACCTGTTAGAGGCAGAAAATGACAAGTTGTATTGGCAGCCATGCCGTTTCCTGGTAATGTTCAGCATGACATTACAGACCCTCGCAGGAATACTACAAAGCAGGAAATAATTAAATCACGGATGCTGCCCTGGTGAAAAACATGTTCTTCTTTAAAAAAAAGACAGGATGATCCTTTAAAATAAAAGAAAAGCTACAATTTAAGAAGGTTTTATAGACTGGCTACTTATCTTATTAACCCCTTCAGGACATGATAGTAAATATCCGCAAGGAACATCTGTTAAAGGATGCAGAATGGTACGGGAGGGAGATCTACCCACCGATACGCAAGAGATTAGCATCACTGGTTATGAGCGGAGAGAGACCATTACATTTACACTTTTTGAATACGCAAACAAAAGTTTGGGCATTCGCTTCCTGCGGTATCACAGATGACGCAACGGGGAAAAAATCAGCCAGCAAAATAGAGACCAGGTATGGTCTGAACAGACCATGCTGGGATCTCTGATGTCCAGTGAGTAGGAGAAACAAAACCCCTTTCCTTTATAGGAAAGTATTAAATAAAATGTAAAAAAAATAATAATAAAATAAATGTAAAAAATTATTTAAAAAAATGCATATTTAAAGGCACCAGTAATTTCAACACACCCTTTAGATACAAGAGATTCAAGAGCTTAGGGAACCAAGGGGTTCCCTAATCAAACTGCCCATATCAATAACAAACCAGTGCAAACAATGTTTTAAAATATAAAAATGTCAGTGTGAAAAAACTGATAGCTTCACAAGAAATGATACGCACTTTATAACAAATTTCAAAGCTAGATAAGGTGTTTCCAAACTAAAGCCAAGAAAACTGATATTGGTTTCTCCCTGGGTTTTAATATAGAGAGTTGATGAACAGGACTGGGCATAATAGATCATAAGGAAATTAGTTTTATGTAGAAAAGGCGGTCACAGATTAACATAGATCACCTTAAACATATATAAGCATATAATGTAAATCATTGAAGAGAGAATAAAAATGAAGAAGACCACAAAGTAATGAAGAGTAGCTAGTATTTGGGATAATGGATATGATATTTCATTCTGTAAAAACAGCCAATGCTGTAGAACATTTTGTTAACAAGAATCCAAAAATACGCACATTGTGGAAATTGGATCTATTAAGTTGAGTGCTGTTACGCCTTAGATGAATCATTCATTTTCACTAAAATAGCCGCTTTTGTTTGAACGATTCATTGCCGTGGCAAACACAATCATTTATTTCATTCAGGTGATTCACAGGACACAGTAATCCCAAGGTAGGATTCAATGAAAAAAACAAGAGTTAATAGCAAACTTTTCCTTTTTTAATATCATGGGTTTTTTCTTTAATTTAGAAGAAAAATGTGTTTCCGTCATTAATGGATTACATTAAAGCCCAAATAGGCTCATGTCTTAACACAAGCATATATCTTAGACGGCATTGCTGCGTGCAGGTCATGTCCTTCTGCATAATAGATGCCTGCAACAAAATCTTTCCCTGACTCCCTGCAGTGTCCTTTTTTTATTCAAATGTCCTATTATTACTGTTACAGTCTCTTCCTGTCCCATGTAATCAAAGGCAAATAAGAGCCCAACATTGATTCAGTTTTATTACTTAAAATTCTTCTCTTTTTAATGGCTATGCACTTCACGTCCCTCCCTCTCGAAGCAAATCCATCATTCCAATCTAAGCCGTCTGTTTTATTTTCCAAACAATTCAGCCCTCCCACATGTTGTATCTGAAATGTTGATATCCTGACTTTAACCACTTGTAAGGCTCTCTAAATTAAGTCAAAATATTGTGGAGTATGTCTTCTTCTCCCTCTGCTAATACCGTATCTTGGTACCCTTAAGTATTTGTATATGCATTAATTATTTAAGACAGACAATGCCTATGTACGCCATTCTCTTTCCAGTGATTGGGACAAAAATACTAACGTATTGTGTGATAAATCTAATAGGATAATAGGTATATAATAGGACAGCACAATCTTTTAAGTACCCTTGGGCTTAGGCAATGTTCCTTTGTAAGTACAGATATAACATATGACACTGTGTGTTTTTATGCTATACACAGACCAAGCCTCTCTTTTACGGCAGAAGTCTTCTGAAACCTGTAATGTACTTATAAAAAATGTATACTGCTGCTGCACAAGAGATATTCCACAGGTGCTTGACAATAAATGGGTTTGGATCACATTAACTATCCCTAGAGTCATATGCTAACACACCAAGAATATGTCAGAGTTTCTTGCTGGATACACCACTCTGCAAATCACACTCTTGAGACAATACCATTGTCTGTATTGTTGAATACATAATGACAAGCTCCAACATCAAATGTTTTACTGATTCATTTTCATAGAATTAGATGGCAGCTAAGAACCTTTTGACCCATCTAGTCTGCTTATTTTTCCTTATGTATACTAATAGGGACTGGAACCCATGTAAGAAACAGTATCTATTGGAGGGGGATACTTGGGTACAAGTCAAGCATTTGTAATATACTGGCATAATTGTCCTTGTCATAGTACATACTGTATATATATACTGTATATATAGATAGATCATAACGAGGAGCTGTTTATATGAAAATCAAGTAAATTGTACGCATATAGTAACATAATATTACATTATATTCTCATATCTCATTCTTGGCCAGGGTTGTATTAGACATTAGCTCCAGTGCAGAAGACCAGCAGTCATACTTAGTGTTTGGCAACAACGCTGAAATTCTAATGCAAACAAGAAAACGTGTAAAGGTCAACACATCATACTCTTCTCAGTTGGGACTAGGGTCCTTCTGCTGTTGTGCCCATACGTTCAGTTTTTTCTGTGGGAACTATTGGGTTCGTTGTTGTCTTGTGTTGGATGATAGCAGGTGGTCAAGCACTTTCACGTCTGTGACAGCAGGTCGGCTTAAGTGCCACAACTTAATATTACATTTAGTTTCAAAGAAGAACAGCTGAACACTTTGACCGCAAAACACATGTGTTTTATGGGGTATCATAGGGAGTGAAGCTGGAGTTCAGCTGGCGAGTGGCAAATTGAAACAATTATGTCCAGAATATTTCAAGATGCTTTTTTTCTGGTTCAAAACCAATTTGCGTTCTTGCCTTACCTTTAATCATACACTCCAAAAACAAGTTCATACACTATTTTAATTTTGAAACGGTATGGAAATGTTGTTTATTTTGAGGAGAGCTTCGCTACATAAAATAAGAGTAAAATTCCTCATCAGCAACAGAGCAGCTAAAGAACAGCACAGAACACGCACAGATGTAACATAGAGGTTGGCTACATGGTAATGTGTTGTAACCGGTAAAGCATAATCTGTGAAGCAAGAATCAATATAGGCACTGATTACAAATATAAACTATGATAAGAAATATGCATTTGTTTTTGTTGTGATACACAAAACTATCATTACATTATGTCGGTATACTGCTATGTAGACTAGAATTACAATGCAGAAAACAAGAAAAGTATTAATACAAAATAGTTTATTTTTATAGATGAAGGTGGTCTCCTCTCACACTGACTCCCCACAGCAGTGATGTAGAAGAAGAAGGATCCAGAGAAGATATTCCTCCTCCCAGCAACATATAGACCTAAGGTTTTAGGCACAGGGAAGGGGAGTACAGCCCTCGGGTTCATTACCTTATTGCAAAATTGTTTAACTGGTATGCCATTCACTCAACAGGCCAGTTGGGTCAGTCGACAGGGAGATCTCTGTCAACTGACCCAACTGGCCCATTGAATGAGTGGCCATTGCATTACAGACGTTTCAGCCTAGCCAACATGGTCTCCTTAGTACCCTTACCCAAGCCGCATGGCTCCATGTCCCAGTACTCAGAACAGAGGTTGTGGGTCTAGGGGGTTGTATGGGGAAATCGCCCTGGGCCAGGCCTAGGACAGAAACCTGTAGCAGTACATCACTGCTTCCAACCAAAATCTGTCTGGAGATCCGGTTGCTCCTATGTGCATTTCCCATTAGCCCACTTCCCAAGGTCCTTACCTCTAAACCAACCTAGGCAGGGGACAAGGAAACAAGGGCAAAGGAGAAAATCAGAAAATGTACCAAGTAATGTAATATACCAACATACGTATCGTACATTGCAACTAACTTCTTCCTGGGTGCATGTTATCCATCACAATTAACCTTTTCCTACAAAACTGGGTGTTGAATTACACATCATATGTTTATTCATATATATGCATTATACCTGAGATATTATGACATTACATACACTTACTTATTCTATCACTTGAGACGTAGACTTGGTGTGTGAGACCACTGCACATTTTGATGTATGTAAAAGTAAGATATCTTGTGAATTTGTGGGATTCTGTGAACGTTTCTCTATTCGTTTCTTCAATAAATCCCTCCTGTTGTGAAGGATAATAGATACGAGTATCCACGAGTGTTCTTACTGCTCTTTTCTCAAATATTTGACTTAATCTATACATCAGTACTCCCCTAGATGGCCATTATTCTTCTTTTTGAAATAATTTTATGTTGGTCTTTTATTACCTACCTATTTCTCTTATGGAAAAGATCTAAAATAAATTATACCCAGCTTTTACTTCAGAGAAATGCCTGAAATCGCATCCACGTTCATAATTACTTATAAAAGAAGGATTTTCTCATCACTTGGGTTGCGTCCGAAAGAATATTTACGACTGTTTTGATTGACAAATCCCTTCTAAGGAGAGAAAGCATAATTTCACTCAAACCACCAACAAATTTCTCTCTTTTTTTTCTGGCAGGACTTTTGTTTCTTCAGGTGTTACAGGAAAAACAAATCTTTCATCTGGTCTGATTCTTAATAGCAGCAATATTTGGATCCATGTGCACAGCTGATACTAGCTTTATAAGCACCGAGAAATCCTTCATTCATTTATTGATGCACTCTCTGCAGAAAAGGATTATGTTTCAGTATGTTTGAAGGACCTGAGAGCCCTTATTATTTTTGTTTGTAGAATCCGTGGTGCAGATGAAAGCAGGCCAACCTCTGGTCTGTGGTAGCTGGTCACTGATTGCCTTTGTGCTCACTTGAAAAGCTTCCTGCTTGATTGATTTGTGATCCGAATCACTGTTTTCTTGTCTCTAGTCTATGTTTGCTGAATATCTGTTACCGTATCCTACAAGTGCCATTCAGGATATAGATAAACTTCGCATAAAGATCAATGAAGGGAATGTATTAAAGTTTTGATAACAGAAGTGCCATAACCGAAGGGAAGTATTTTTTCTGCAAAGTACTCCAAAATACATAGACAAACAGGAAATTTAGGGGTGGGTAGAAATGTTTCTTAAACATTGGTGTAAGTGGAAATGATGTAATTATTTTGTAGAAAGCCAAACTGAAACACAGACTCTGCATCATATAATAAAAAAGGAATTAATCATAAACATTTTGGCAACTGTTAATAACTCATTGTCTTTCGTATGCACAGACGCGGCATTAAATTACAGTTTACTTTGCCTGACAGCCCCACTAAACAAGAATGCATTTAAAGTACTTTATGAGTACTTTAAAATGCCGTCTTTGAAAATTAAAAGAAAATGTACTTACCTTATGGGGAAGCTGCAGATGCAGAGCTGCAGCGCCCCTCCTCTTCATTGGTTCAACAATTGAAGCACCAATCTGTGACAGAAAAGCCCTGCAATTGAAATATATAGGAACCATTTCAATGTTTCTATGGGGGGGTCTCAATAGACCCCCACCTGTAGTAGTAGAGCTGACTGGTGGTAATTATATCGCCTGCATTGGAGATTCTGCAGATCCCTCAAGCATTTGTAACGAGGACATCATGGACATTTAAAGGGACCTCTCAGTGCACTAAAGTACATATGATGGTTGAAATGTCCCTTTAATAAGCAGAAAGACCAGTGTGTTTAGAAACATTCCTCTCATCACTGATTTCCTATGTGTTTCAGCTGTGAAACTGTTGTTATGGATTGATGTGCTGTATATTTGTAAATATATACGTTATATTACTTGATGAACCCCTTAAGGACCAGAGGTTTTTCCAGTTTTTTTGCTATGTCTCTCTTCAACCCTTATTTCCCTCTTTCTCATTTAGTGAATCCACACAAGTTATATCTTTTTTTATTGTGTGGCAAGCATTTTTGGAAACCATATTCATAATTGTGACACTATTTGTATAAATAAAATGTACAGATATATAAATTATAGACAGATGGTTTTATTGAGAAATTATTGAGTCAGCAACAGCGGTTACCCCCACGATTTCAGCTTAATGTGACCGTTTTTAACCCCTAGCATACCAGGTACATCATTGGTCCTTTATGGACATCATTTCATGACATGCCTGGCACGTCATTGGTCACAAAAAAGTTAAAGAAATGCTTTCTACAATATAACACTATTGGCATAATCTCTTAAATACTCTATACTGCTTGCCAAGTAGTTCACAAGCAATAATCAGCTCTGTAAACCATAGTAATCCATCAAAGACATAATGGATTAGTATACTTGGTGGCTTAGCTTACTAACATACTAGTTACTTTATATTTAAACCCATTTTAAGGGACAGCTAAACCCTACCAATAGCCAAGCTCATTAGGATCATTCCTGGACCATTCACTGCTGTTGGTTTAACAACATGAAGGTTTATCAAACATTCTGCTATAAACACAGAAAAAAAATCACCAGTGAATCTCATTTCTAATAGACACTGACTACTCAGGACAACTCAGAAAAGGGCCTAAGTAGCTTAACAAATATTGATTTGCCAACTGGATGCATTCCTATCAGTCTTAATTCTGTTAAGAATCCTCAGTTGGTAAACAGACCCTATATTTTGGCATTTCTCCTTAAGTATTTGCCTCATTGAATCCCTTAATCAAATAAATGGTGTCCAGTAAGGGTGATTGGAAAACCATTAATATTTAAGCAATCATGTACATCAATATGGATCACATCACTCGTCCACAATGCTCTTGTCTGGTTCTCCAATGCTCTTGTCTGGTTCTCTAAAGTTATTTCACCATTTTGTACCTTGCCTTTTGTATCTATTTTTACTGCTTTCAGGGTAGGGCTCCAATGTTCTAGCTAGTAGAGAATAACGCTATGGTTATGCAGATCCTCGTCCACCAAGGTTTATCCAAAACTCTTAGGCTCCTGTTTCAATGCTAATGGATATGCTTTGACAGAGGGGAATCACATTTTCCTTCCACAGGTCTCTGCTTCCTGTATCGTTTCTTTGAAATTGGAATACGCTTGCTTTAGGGGATACAGAAAAGGTGCAACTGCAGCTTAAGACAAATAATTTGCTTCACATCAACACTTGGTAGGTGATTGAAAACGTAACAGACCCCCAACTGGTGAATAAACATCATTCTCTGTTTAGGTATTGAGCTTTTTTCCCCTGCAGTCATTTCTTCCGTTAAGAGCATCTTCCAGTGCAATAATGTACTCCTGTAACAGGTATTAATATTAAACCTCTGAATGTCAAATATCAAAAACCACCAAGTGGAGAAGATCTGTCTCCAAACATTCACATTCTGTATTGGCCGTTGATATACTAGTATGAAATGTTCATACCCTCCGTGTATAACTTTGTGTTAAAGAAACCCTTTGGCCTATTAATTCCAGATACATCTCCAGTGTGATTCCCTTCCAGGAGGGGGAATTACTTCAATGGTCTAGGGTGGTCGCTTAGATGGGGATTGACTGTTTCTTGTGCAGGGGCTGGTTGCCTTCAGTCAGCCAGGACAGCTTCACCAGCCAAAAGGGCGGCCAGGTCAAACGCTAGTGAGCTTGGTGGAACGCCAGTATGCAATTCCCAACGGCAGTGCCATGAACAGACCCCCTCCCCTGTGTATACGTATCGGTTGTTCATTTATATATTTTTATATTTACTATTAAATACATAAAATATAAATTAACTCCAGATTCGGCTCCAGTGTGTTTTGTGTTTCAAGGAGGTTGGGTGTTTCACCAGTCACTAATGTGGAGGTACCTCTCTAAAAACAGTCCAAACTAAATTTACTGCAAAAGACAAAATAAGCCAGCACATATTCATAGAAATGCAAAAATTATATTATTTACACATAAAACCATACCAGCTCAATATAGCACATAGACTGAATATATATATATATATATATATATATATATATATATATATATATATATAGTAGAAAGCAGATTCCCATGAGATCCTCTTAATATTTTTGATGATTACTTGATTTACAGTTCGGCTACGAATGTCAGCGTGTAAAATACTTTTTGATTAGGGGTGCTAGGCAGCATAGATGCCTTTGTGGACAATCTTCCCATTATATTCCCTGGCCTATGGCAATTCTCTTATGCAGCCTCCTGTACTGAATATTTAAATCTTTATTTTGTCTGACAATCTAAGTAATATTTTCTCAGGGGATATTACTTTACTTGAGTAGTTTCATGCTTTGTTGTATTAGCACAACACTGCTATGGCTATTGTTTCACATTTTGCATCCCAGGAAGAAGAAGATGAATATCTCTCTCTAAGCCTCTGTAGCAATCGTCCCTGCAACATAAGTATAATTTTCTTTTCATCTTCTTTTCCCATGTCTCTTGGGATATATGATATTGCTTATAGATGTAATGCATTTAGGGAAATGTGTTAACATGCTTGAGGGGGAACAACTGATTTGTCCCACTAATTTGGCAGGCAGTAGATTGAATCTGATCGTAAGGTAATGGAGCACAAGAGTACAAGGGAAGGACAATATATATATATATATATATATATATATATATATACAGGTGAAATTGTGAATAATAGTAATTCAATGAAAATGTTATTTCTTTCAAACTTGCCTCATTTGCTCCCTGAAGCCTCGTAATTAGACATAGTATTTTTCTATCCTGGTAGTAATGAGGGTTTGCTCCTTTTTATTAGCAGCCATGTATTTGGCTTTAATAAGAGCCCTTGGAACAGTAATAAAGATAAGACAGAGGGTGAGCACGATATATGTAAAGGGAGCTAAGTCTGCGGGGAGCCTCTTGTAGGCCAAGCTCCCTGCAGGACGTCCCTAACTTAGCGTTGTATCAGAGCTGTCACACGTATTACCTTCCAGCCCATTAAACCTCCTATAGGCTTGCCTAGCCTAACTAATGAAGCGACATATCACCTCAGCTTTGGCCTCTTCTATCTCTCCCTTTCAGCTAAATGAATAGCAAATAAAAGTTCACAGACTAATCGCGGCAAGTTTTTTTTCTGTTGTCCAAAAAATGTAAGCCTTTTTTTTTTGCTAATTACTCACACAGTAATAGGACCAATAGTGTGGATAATTTTCCTAATCCTTCCTTTTGCTGTAGGAATATAATGTTTCGGCCTACCAACTAAATGCCTTATGATCCATCAGCTCTCATTATTTTCATTTACCCATCATCTGCTGATGATGTTCTGGGGGAAAAAAAAAGTTTTGCAACGTTAAATAATTTGTTAAAAACAGCATATAAACTCAAAGTACTTTTTTCAATCAATTCAGCCATTTTGAAATCCTATTGCTAACTACTCAAACATTAATAGGCCCAATAGTATGGATCGTTTTCCTAATCCTTCCTTTTGCCCATGGTCTATCAGTTCTCATTATTTTAATTTACTCATCATCTGCTGATGATGCTCTGAAATTCTTTTTTTGTAACGTTAAATAATTTGTTAAAATTGCATATAAACTCAATAAAATCCAATTGCTACCAACAGTACATTATTTATGTATCTTTAGATAAGTTCATCATATTTACTCCTCTATGCACCCTTCTTGCATAAACACTCATGAAATCAACTGTGGATGTGTTGTAATTGGGATCATTTAAGAACAAAGGGGAAATATGTACACTTATGAGATTTGACATTTAATGAGATTTAAATTTGAGTGCCAATGTAGCATATGTCGTCTGCAATGTCAAAAGGACAGGGGTTACATATGCCAAAGTAAGTATGGAAGTGAACATTGAGGGACCACAAAGAAGAGCAGGGACTCATTTGAAATGCAGGGAGGGAATGGGAATATGGAAGCCCTTATAAGGAAGACAGCGGGGACATCCTCCTTAGAGGGGATTACAATTGTCAGCTCTATTGTAAGGGTTTTATGGGTTAAAATAAAAAAAAATGTATATATGTTTAAAATTGATTTGTCAGACTTCATGGGGAGTCGCCACTCATATCTATGTAGTCTATTTGAATGTAGCATCTTCTTTTAGGACCTTGTTGCCTGTATATTTTGTTTTCAACGAACGATGAAACGTTCCATTTATGAGGCAGCAAAGTGATCTCACGCTCTTCTGCTCTTGCCTGTTTAAATATAATGTGTGTGTGTAATAATGTCATCGCAAATATTCTGTTCATAGAAAAACAGTTACTGAGGTCATCCATAAATTAAAGTAAATCAACAGCTTGAAATTCCAGAATGCAGAATGACAGAATAGCAGTCCTGTTTTACATAATGATCTAAACATGTTTTGCATTTGATGATAAATTATGAAATCCTGTATGTAATGAACTGACATTTTGCCCAAGTGTTTGCCCTACCGCTTACTTTTATGACATGAAATTGTGAGTTGTTTTGAACTTCAAGCCACGGCCTTCACAATAAATGGATTATAGCTTTTGGGTGATAATTTTATCTGTCATGGAATTAAAATTAAAATATAGCTAAGGCTATAAGGATTTTCATATTTACAAAGTACTAAAACAGTTTGAAATTTAATACAGTGTATTAACCACTCTGAACCTATTAAGAAAATACTGTATTTTTGTCCAAACAAGTTTGTGATAACTTTCAGTAGACCAACATTCATAAAGTGTAGAGTCACTTAACCTTTCAAGACCTGAGAGGTCCTTCTCTAGTTTAAATTGGTAAAAAGTAATTTTTAATATTTTATTAGCATAGGGATATTTATTAAACTGCAAAATGTACATAATGATAAATAGACTCTTGGAGCCGCTGTCTCTATCTGGTAGGACCATACCCTTCAAGCTTTAAAAGCTCACATGCTGATATTGCCTCTGTTCACAATATAATGGCTGTGTTGGATAGATTTCTAAAAGAAAAATTAAATTCTAGCATGGCATTTTTACACAAATTTAAGATTTAGCATTTGTTTCTATACTAATTAACTAGCCACCCTGAAAAGTAATGCCAACAGCATCTTAACATTTATTAACAAGGTTGACCTTCAGAATTAGTCGACTAAATGTTTCTTTTATGTCCAAAGTGAATGTTAAAACGTTGTATATAATTACAAGGGTCCTTAAGGAGCGAACAATGTGGAAAACATTTATGGGACCAAAACACAGTCCCAAGAGAGAAAGGCGAGGGATATAACGAGTCTGCAACTTCTGCCCCACCGACTTTCAATGGTGAAATCTTCTTTACAAATAAAGTCATTCATGAAGTCTAGTGGATTCTAAGTAGCAAGTTTTTATTTTAAATATACTTTAAAGCCTCTTCTGGACAGATTATCTCTGTTGTGTTTAATATTGAAGCTGGATTAACCCCTGAGAATCTCTCTATTGTTCCTCTTCATTACAGTTATCCCCCTGTCTCCCATGATGTTTCCCTTTCAGTGGACAAAATGGTACAAAGTTTAATCCTTGATTAGCTTCTGCACCAGCGGAGACCTGTTTGGC
Organism: Spea multiplicata; assembly: GCA_009364415.1. Lineage (NCBI taxonomy): Eukaryota > Metazoa > Chordata > Amphibia > Anura > Pelobatidae > Spea > Spea multiplicata. The sequence goes on from VKOC01016489.1 coordinate 78,881, forward strand.
CTTCATCTCTGAAAGCTGATTCAGATTCCTAAAACAAACAAGCTGTCTGAATATATAACTCTGTAGACACTGAGGCAAAAGGTGCAAATAGGGAAGGTCTGTAGTCTTAGCACAGAAATTACTATGACATCACTGAAATGAGTCAACAGCTTGTCAAAGCAACATTTTCTAGTGACTTCACCCACTGTTCTTTCCATTACAGCTGTAGTACATCTTGATGAATACAGACATAATCTGAATAATTACTAGTCTAAAATAAATCTGTGTTTTCTGATAATTACATAAATGCAGTATGTTTTGCCAAAGTCCACATTAGCAAGGAACATTGGTAGCCATGCAAGCCAACAAATATGTGACACAGTCTGGAGACATGCAAAACTGAAGTACAGAGAGGAAGTATATAGCTGATCATATAGCTGTTTTCATGGAAAACAAAGACATTTCTAGCTGTAACATAATTGCATAATGATCAATTAGCCTTTTAAACTTAAATTAGTATTAGCAAACCCAAAGTGCCATTGGAACAGAGGAGTGATGGGAGTGATAAATCGCCTCTGTACACCTATGAAAATATTCCATTACAAATCAGCTGTTTCCAGCTACCATGTCATTTACAACATTAACAACGTCTGCACTGTATTTCTGACCCATTTAATGTTATTTTTAATGTTTTTCCTTCAGAAACAAGGACATTTCTAAGTAGCCGCAAACTTTTAAACATATATATATATATATTTAAAAAACGGCCCCAAAACTCAAGTGCTACAAACAACTAAAATCCGGGTGCTTACTATTGCAATACAATAAAACATCATTGCTATGGCAAGAACAAAAATGGCTATGCAGATATGTAAAAATCTGTGGATCTATATAAATAACTGTCTGATTAAATCACTGCTGATTCTGTAAAATAAATCGCTTTAATAACTATGAAGCTATTAAAAAACATTTGGTCTATATCTGCAGAATATTTTTTTTTTGTTTAGCAATATGTTTTAGTGGTAGACTCAAATAACTGTTATATGAGATGTTCTGGTACATACCAAGAGCACAGCTTGTCAGCATATTCAGTTATGCATATCCCTCGCATCTTTAGGTTCCCTCACTGTATTAACCTCTATCTCTAATAATGGAAGTATGTGATACTTTGCCACCACTACAAAACTAAATTACATTCAAGCCACTAGTTTTAGTCTATTACTTCTAGTTCTTCCATTTTTAGCCTTTGAAATAGTTAACTTCAAACTTTAAATATTGCACACCCTAAAGGGTGCTAACAGAGTTAAAATATGTTTAAGTAAAAATGGACATATTAGAAATCATTTATGAGTAAATAATAACTGTAACAAACCTTAATCGAAACAAGATTAAGTCTATTGTTTGAGTGTAGATTGGGTTGTTTCCAGGAGACAATCCACCCTTAAGATGGATTGCTGATTGCCAAGTAGGGAATCTGCTTATCAAAAGGAAGTTCTCTTGAATTTAGCCCTATAATTCAAAGGAGTCTAAAATAAAACTGTAATTTGAAGCAATAAAAGAGTGACGGAAGGGAGGAGACACGAAATGAGTGACCAAAAATGAGTAATCTGAAATATATACATGATAGAAATAAATGCTGCCAACAATTGAATATGATAACTGAAATTTACAGAGACAGTACAAGAAAACTTGTCATTTTTCCCAAATCCTACATTTTATGGATCACTTTACGTAATAAATACAATAAACAGTATATCTGTATCAAAACCCCACCTATAGCACATACACGCTTTAGACCAATATTAATATTGCTGTAGGCCACATACAATTGTTTCTGATGACCTAGACATTGAAAAGCCCCTGGCTGTTATAGCTTTCCTTTTGTAATTTGGTCTTGGTTGAAGATGGAAACACTGAGGATGTTCAACCTGAGGCTAATAAACTCTTGCCAGTAGAAAATAGTAATAAATCCCACTGGACCTGTCTTTGTGGCTAGTGAAGGACACCCAGAATCCATTAGCGCAAACCAATAGGAAAACCCCTAAGGCAGAGGATACATTAATGTTTTTGATCAAACTTTCAGAGTTGAGGCAAAGAACACGACATCTAAGATGAAAACTGAAGTGCCAAATGAAGTCAATTCATAGGAAGAACGAAAGGGGACATTCAAAATGGATAGTATGCGATAGCATGGTTGGCTGCCATGGTTACTAAACACATAATATTAAAAAAAAACATTAATTTAAACACACACTAAAACATGGACCAGAGACAGATTGAAGGCACGTTATAAGAGTCAGACTCATAAGGTTTCCTGGTGTAATTGCTGCCTCAGACACTCATTGCAAAGATTCATTACTTTTTAACGAAGCTCTTCTGGCTGATAAATCTATACATGGGGAAATGTAATTCAAACCCAAGTATATTAGCCTGTAAAAGTTAATAAACTCCCATAAAATACAGGAATTGGACTAATTTTATGCTGTAACATATATTGTGGTATAGGCTTTTCAGTAAATAAATCCTAAACATTTGATCCTTGTACTAAGTTTTACTGTTTAACTGACCTGGTGCAAAAAGAGGGATGACTATTATTATTATCTTGTATTTATATAGCGCCAACAATTTATGTGGCACTTCCTGCAGTACATACATTCAAAGGGTATGGGAAAAATATATATCTAGGCGTTTTCAACAAGGCTCTATAAAATTCTAGGCTACATTAGTGTTGCTCTAAAAATATTTTTTTTCTTAATATAGGGTCAAACTTTATAAACATGAGAGCTATGATTAAAATCCAGTCATAGTTGCATGTATCCAAAATTTTTAATTCATTTCGGTTTTAGTAAGAATGTTCATGGATGTGAACTGCCTAAAGTACCCTGTATGAAAGCATTTGGTCTATTCGCATCCGAAGGAGAGGAACAAACAAGGGATGGAAAACACATCAACATTTTTCTTCCCTATTAAGAAAGGAGTTATGACAATTAAAGTAAGCGGGCACAGACCTGCCATAGATCATATAGAGGAAATACCCTGTGGACCACTGAGCTTGGCACCATTTTTCAGCTGTAGTGCATGTTAAGCCCAAACTAGCTATCTGGCACACCAGGCATTTGTCCAGTGAGCCAATGGCCAATAAGGCTGCACACTTACTGATACTGCTGCTCCAGCGGCCGGTAGGGTCTTGTAGTGTGTGGCCGTTGGCTAGGTATGTGCAGGTGGTTAGAAAAACATAATCTGATGCCACGCATATCTAGCCGTCAGCCACGCTTAGTCAGTGGTCTTAAAATGCCAGAGCTGCTTAATTATCCCAAGTCTGGCCATTTAGTATGTAATCATGTAAAATGTGGGCTCATATACTTTAAATGTCCAATGAGTTTTTTTTGTCCTAGTCTGAACCACAAGGAAGCATTAATTGCTATTTAATGGCATTACATTTCACCATCCATTTAACTTGTAACTACTTGGATGAGATGGATGGTTCTGGGAGTAACCTGTATTTAACGGGTTAAAAATATGAAATAATAGAACAAAAAAAAATTGTGCTTGAGAAGAACAGACAAAAACATTTCAAGATGTATCGGTGTACTGGAGACACAATTATAGGCAAAACCTTGCTTTTTTATCTTTCCCAGTGCATACCATTAAAAGACACCTGGCTTGTTTAGTCATGTTTGCCATTATTGTTACAGCAAAAAACAGTGGACTGCTTGATATATAAGTGACAACCTTAAATGATCCTTTCACCAAAGCAAATCCTCTGTAGTTTAACAGGAAATCTAAGAGAAACAATCACTTTTAAATCTTTTCGGTGCACTTTACACTTGTTAAAGTTAGTATCGCAATGAAAACCATTTGTTTAGACTCAGCTATAGGTTACCATTAGCCCCTTTGGTACTAGGCTGCCACATAACAGCAAAGAGCAGACCTCAACGAACTTTGCAGCTGGATATCATTCCAGATTTGCTCTAAATGGTTTTGTTGATCATTAGTCACCAACCGAGTTTCTAAAGTAAACCCTTTAATGACTAAGTATATTTTGTACAGTAACGCCAGACCAGATTTTCTTTGGCATCTTTGTCACGGTGTATAATTCACTTTTTAGTGAATTAAACTTGCTACTTAGGGGGGATCCCCAGACATAGGGGATAAAAGCCCAGTTGCAGCCACAGCAAAATAATATAGCAAATGGAGAAAGGAGCACTCAGGGGTCTTGAAAATAATAGAAATCCTAGAAATGGAAATTAAAAATATATAATTTCTTATAATTCTCTATTTCTACATCAGTTTAATCAAGAGTTAGTCATTTAAATACTTTCCAACTAGAGGAGTTTCCAGTTGATCGATCAGCCATGTTCCCTTTAAATAGTTTAAATTGTCTAGCATTGATTTTTAGATCCACTTTCATGTGTTCTCAATCACTCTTTATCTTTTAATTGTTGAAGTGATACAATGGAGACATTGGGTCATTGTAGGAAAACCAAGGAGTGGGAAGCAATGAACAATAGAGTTTATTACAATGAATGCAAAAAGCATCCACATTTTCAAAGGGTACTTAAACCAGAGTTTTTTTCCATTATCAATCTGGTTTAGATATGTTCAATGGGGTCCTAGGCATCCCTATCAACAAATTATGCATATTAAAGTATAGTATACTATTTGAAAATAGTTTAATATGCATTTGTTTGGTGGAAATAAAAAAACACTTATCTTTAGGGGAAGCTGCAGCTCCAGAACCACAATGCACCACCCCTTCCCAAGTCTTGTTTTCACACCACTTTTGGCTGCTTGAAGCAGCCAATCAGTGGCAGGAAAGCATCCAGGCTGAAGTCAATGGGGCAGCATTGGAACACCTGACTGGTGATGGGCATAGCACATGTAGAAGACAGGAGGTGTTGTTCTGGATTACATATATACATATACATTTTGCGAAAAATAACCTCTTCTCACTTAGAATAGTTACTTCTAGTCTAATGACTGGGCAAAGTCTGATGTCAGACAACTACGCATGTTTTAACTGACTCTTTAGGACATATAATGCATGTTAATAGCATTTGGATGTTTGTTTTTTCCTGTGGGATTTTTTTCCTTTTTTGGCAGAACAGAATTCTTGTTTTGAGGTAAATTCAAGAATGAGTGATAAGTGAGGACTGTCAAAATGGCATGGTCATTTTTCTCAATAATTTGAATCACTGTCAGGAAGTCTCATTTTCTCATCATACACAGCCTTGCTGACCTCAGCAGGCTATACCTTTGTTTCTTTAAATCTACTGAGACCTACAGTAAAGTTTAGATTTGATTTTACCAGTTAAACTTTTAGCTTATGCTAATTCTAGGTATCACGCTGTATTTTTAACAGTTGATAGACTTCATAGAAATATCAGTGTATTAGAACTAAAACTTTATTATAAGCATTTACAAAATTGCCATTATCCATATTCACAAAAAGCAATACCAACTATAGCAACCATAGTTGCCCGGGATAAAGACCGATCCATTCTCAGATTATGTTTGAAGGGCTATTAATTCAATATTATATATGCAAGTTGTGGTAACCCAGTAATAATACAGCAAAAAGGTGGCTTATGAAATATAAACATATATAGGAACTTCCTAGGGCATACTTCTAGGACCTCTGCCTCTTCTAAGAGAGCGGGTTTTATATAGGGGTGAGAATATCTCCAAAGAGCCTTTAGTGGGAGTAAACTGGGTCGAAAGCTGAGAGATTTAGGAGGGTAGTAGACACAAAGTAGGTGGAGAGTGGTCATTGTCATACGCTGCCCCATATGCTGGAGAAGGAAAAAAATAAACTGGAGGCCCAGGGAAGACTGGAGACTCCGGGTCAAACACACAGAGTTTCAAAGTATAAGTAAAGCAGCTGTTATTAGGACATAGATGTTTTTTTTTCTTATAACAATACCACTATAAGTCTAATGATTTATTTTGTGGACTATGCTGTTGAGTTTCCTTGAAGATAATTTTAGCCAAGAAGAACTATGGTGTGTTAAGGCTGTTTGGTGATAATTTTATTGGAACATTGCCAGGGAAGTATAGAAAGTGATGAAAGAAAGGAAACACTTTTCTGCCTTACATAGAAGATTGAGTGGGGGAAATGGACAACCTTGAAGAATTACTGAATTGGAGACAAGCTACAACCTATTTGATTTTACATATCATGAAGCCTAGTTTATTCATGTATAACACTATACAATAAAGGTCATTGACTGGGTTTTCCTTTCAATTGGAAGAACTAGTTGGGTTGTCCCCTGAACATGAATGTTTCTGCCAATGCAGTGAATTCACACCCGGAAACATTTTGATTCTTTTTGGTGATAATTTTAGTTGAATGTTTAATCATAGTAACTAAACTATTGGTACTCACCAGCAATGTTCCATCTAATTTTTCTTAGGTGGCACACGTGTGCGCTCTCTAAAAAAGCTATGTGTGGGCGCACAAGCGCACAGCTTAGAGGGAACACTGCTCACTAGTAATACAAATGATGATGAATGCAGAGCACTGGCCAACAAGTAAGCCTGAACCTGAAATAGATTCCTGGGATGGTTTCAGCTTAACTGGAAGTTCTGCAGTGTCTGGCACTCATAGGATCAGAATGTCACTATGATTGATCAGGGAGGGAATGAAATTTTAATACGTTTGGGAATGCAAGCATGAATAAGAGCGGGGTGCCATGTGTACATATGCTAGTTTAGCTTCTTTGTCTGGCTTTCAGAGGCTTTGGAATGGTAATGTGACTTGGTTATCTTTCAATTTATGGTATAAAATAATTATTTAAAGTGGAAATGTCACAGTTTATTATAACATCTGAAAGTCTAGTATTGTACAGAAGGGCTGGGATTGACCATACTAGCAAAATGATGAGTATGCTGTTACTTGAAGATTTTTTTTTACCTTAAAATTTATAGCTAAATACATCCACCTGAGAGCTTATCTTCTTCATTCTGCTTTTAAAATATACAACCTTTTGCAAGAGTCAATGCTGGATTTAAAGGATTATAATGCTAGAGAAGGACAATTGAATATGGGGTTCTTTTAGAACTTGGGGAACTAGTGCAAAAACATTTTTTTAGGTGATTTCTTTGTTTCTTTTAAATTAATAGTTATATTAACAGTGGTGCAGGTATTCACAATGCGAAAAGCTCTACGATTTCTATAGATTGTAAGCTCATTTGAGCAGGGCCCTCCTCACCTGTTATTTCTTTAAATCTATGTTATTAACTATGTTATATACTACTTGTTATGTCCTGTTTACCCATTGTACAGGGCTGCGGAATATGATGGCACTGTATATAAAACAATAACTAATAATAATAGCTGGGTATGTTTTATACAAGTCACTCACTAGCCCTGCAGCCCCATGTCATTGCAGAATAGGTCCTAATGTCATGGTTTAAATTTAATGACGGGGTCGTGGAGTAAAAGGCTAGTTTCTCCAGATTACAGAGTGTGAACAAAAAAAGTCTTGCTTTGATTTTGATGAATAAAGAGAATATCTTCAAGTTGAGACAAATTGGATGGGTTATTAGAGGGTTAATGTTTTGAAGAATCTCGGGGTCAGCTTATTTAGGAAATCCCAGTTATAGGAATATAACCCTGAACAATTCCCAAACACTGATGCTGATCTTATGTTGTTCTAAAAAGTTAGGAAATTAGGTTCCAAACAACAATGCTGAAGTTTCCAATTTCCATCTTTAGCTTTATTCGAAAATCTTCTACATGCTTTTCTTGACTCATGCATTTATATTTATTAGGATTTTATTCTTCTTAAAGTTATTGCTCTTTCAACCTGTGCTATTTGGATTATAATATTTTTTTGTATCATTCTTTTATCTTAGAACTCACACTTCTCTCTAACTTTGCCTCTTAGCTAATTGTTGATGGCTAAAACATGGACTAACAACACTAACTACTTCTAATCTGTACATGTCTATGTGTTTGTTATACTATGAAGTCAGCATTCCAGGAAATAATTAGCTGGAAATGTTTATATGAATAATAAAATCAATACCTGGGAAAATATTAGCTCTAAAAATGCTTGTCATGTTATAGAAGACAGTCAATTATGGTTTTGACTTCAGAAGCATTCCATTGACTTTAATTCATACATGGATGTAATGGGAATTTTAAGTTCAAGGAGCCATAATGATATCAATGAAGTGCAAGATGGAAGTATATTTCAAGGAGAAATGCTGGGACTAGGGATCATAGTCTAAATCTGGACAGTCAAATACATACAGTGGGGCAAGAAAGTATTTAGTCAGCCACCAATTGTGCAAGTTCTCCCACTTAAAAAGATGAGAGAGGCCTGTAATTTTCACCATAGGTACACTTCAACTATGAGAGACAGAATGGGGGGAAAGAATACAGGAAATCACATTGTAGGATTTCTAATGAATTCATTGGTAAATTCCTCGGTAAAATAAGTATTTGGTCACCTACAAACAAGCAAGATATCTGGCTCTCACAGACCTGTAACATCTTCTTTAAGAGTCTCCTCTGTCCTCCACTCGTTACCTGCATTAATGGCACCTGTTTGAACCTGTTATCAGTATAAAAGACACCTGTCCACAACCTCAAACAGTCACACTCCAAACCCCACTATGGCCAAGACCAAAGAGCTGTCGAAGAACAAAATTTTAGACCTGCACTAGGCTGGGAAGACTGAATCTGCAATAGGCAAGCAGCTTGGTGTGAAGAAATCAACTGTGGGAGCAATTATTCGAAAATGGAAGACATACAGGACCACTGATAATCTCCCTCGATCTGGGGCTCCACGCAAGATCTCACCCCGTGGTGTCAAAATGATCACAAGAACGGTGAGCAAAAATCCCAGAACCACACGGGGGACCTAGTGAATGACCTGCAGAGAGCTGGGACCAAAGTAACAAAGGCTACCATCAGTAACACACTACGCCACCAGGGACTCAAATCATGCAGTTCCAGATGTGTCCCCTGCTTAAGCCAGTACATGTCCGGGATCGTCTGAAGTTTGCTAGAGAGCATTTGGATGATCCAGAAGAGGACTGGGCGAATGTCATATGGTCAGATGAAACCAAGGTAGAACTTTTTGGTAGAAACTCAACTCGTCGTATTTGGAGGAGAAAGAATGCTGAGTTGCATCCAAAGAACACCATACCTACGGTGAAGCATGGGGGTGGAAACATCATGCTTTGGGGCTGTTTTTCTGCAAAGGGACCAGGACAACTGATCCGTGTAAAGGAAAGAATGAATGGGGCCATGTATCGTGAGATTTTGAGTGAAAACCTCCTTCCATCAGCAAGGGCATTGAAGATGAAACGTGGCTGGGTCTTTCAGCATGACAATGATCCCAAACACACCGCCCGGGCAACGAAGGAGTGGCTTCGTAAGAAGCATTTCAAGGTCCTGGAGTGGCCTAGCCAGTCTCCAGATCTCAACCCCATAGAAAACCTTTGGAGGGAGTTGAAAGTCCGTGTTGCCCAGCGACAGCCCCAAAACATCACTGCTCTAGAGGAGATCTGCATGGAGGAATGGTCCAAAATACCAGCAACAGTGTGTGAAAACCTTGTGAAGACTTACAGAAAACGTTTGACCTCTGTCATTGCCAACAAAGGGTATATAACAAAGTATTGATATGAACTTTTGTTATTGACCAAATACTTATTTTCCACCATAATTTGCAAATAAATTCTTTAAAAATCAGACAATGTGATTTATGGACTTTGTTGTCTCATTCTGTCTCTCATAGTTGAAGTGTACCTATGATGAAAATTACAAGCCTCTCTCATCTTTTTAAGTGGGAGAACTTGCACAATTGGTGGCTGACTAAATACTTTTTTGCCCCACTGTAGGTCCATATTATAAGCATGTACTTAATTTTTCATAAACATTTTGGGTTAATTTGTACCTGTGTATTATACTCATATGCATATTATACCCACAATTTTATGGTACATGTCAAAGAATACCACCAATTAATTATTGTATGTTGAATACCACCATATTATTATCAGTAGTTATTGTCCCCTTTGTAGATGTTTTTATGCTAAACTGTGGCATACAAAGAACTGATTTTTCAGCAGGATTCCAGGTCGACAACTTGGTTGTTTTTATACAGTGGGAGTACATAATTTTCCCTAAGGCCCACTGTATAGGATTAGGCCGATCTGTTCCATAAAGATAAGAGGTAGGAATGTTTGCAGGTAGGTTGTGATACTGAAGTACCAACAGTGAGGGGTGAGATAAACTATAGCCCTCATTGTAAGCAGAACAGGGTATGGAAGACATGGAGGGGTCCTAGAGGATCCTATGTCTACAGTCAGGTAAGGAACAAGCTGGAAACAAGGAGCCATGGCAGCTGTATTCAATAACCATCGTAATATGATATACTGGAGCGTAGTCTCAAACAAGCCTAGGTCAGTAGCCAAGGTCACAATGAAGGCAATAGTATCTGGGAGGACATGCCAGGGTTAGTAGTCGAGGTCAACACAGCAGGGAGAACTGGAAGAACAGGAGAGTAGTCATAAACAAGTCGAAGTCAGTAGCCAAGGGCACATTCACAAGGGGCCAGGAGCAGGTCCAGTGAATAAGAGCAAGAAATATGGGTGAAGTATTCAGACACTGAGTTGCAAATCCAGGTAGAGCATACAACTGAGCAAATAACCATGGCGACAAAATTATTTTTATTGTTAATTATGGGTGCCAGGTATTTCAGTAGTGGTACCTTTAAGACAAACCTTCTTCATACGTGTGCACATGCATTGTAATTGACTCTACTGCAGAGAGCACCAGCCGTCCAGAGGATCCTCCCCAGTTGTTGGTAGAAAATCCCTGCTGGGCGGCTAATCAGTGCTGCTGAGCATACACCATGTGTGGCTTTACTTTCAAATGAGCCCTTGATAATTGGTGATGGAATTATGTCAACGAGGGAAATACTGGAAATGGGCAAGAGGAAAATACTTTTAAAAGGGCAGATACAATGATGATGGTGCAGCCAGTAAGATACAATTGTATGATATAAATTGCATTACGTTAGGCTACGTTAGGTATATGCAGTGTTGCATTGAACACATAATGTTAATGAAAGGGAACTTTAGGAGGTGACAGGGATGTGGGTTGATGAATGATGACAAAGAAAAAGGTGTGGGTAACAAGTAGAAGAGGGGAGAAAAGCTGGTGACGGAGGAGTGATTACTATATGGCAGGACAACATACATAACGGAGAAGCAGGGAATGTGTTTTACAAGGAGACAGAACTATATGTCAATGGTTAAAAGGATAGCGAAAAGAAAAAAAGTAAATTGAGAGAAAAAAGATAAATGGGTGAGAGATGGTAGAGAAAATGGGAAATATGTCCAAATTATAGGAGAGGGATCTGGGAAAGTGAATGTGTTATGGAGGAAAAAATGGGAAATGCTATCTTTCCAAGTGCTTTGTTCTGCAATGTTACATTGAGGGAGACTGCATGTGACTGCAAGATGAGACGCACACGGGAAAAAGAAAGAGACCTGTACCCTTTAGGATTTATCAGTTCATATACTAAACACCAGGAATCCTGAGCCACCTAAAGGGGTATGGCAAACAGGTAGAGATGTTTATATAGTGGAGACCAATAAATATATTCACGTATGCTGCTAATGCCATTTATGATAGTTGGATGCTGCAATCGGCTGCCACTCAGGAACACTATAGCATATATATATTTAGGTACACATCCTACTTTTGGTAGAGGATGCCAGGTAACCCCAATAACTATGAAATGCACATGCTGATTTACATGCAGTAAAATGCGAGATTGCAAGAATTGGGATATTGGGAGAATGTATATTTGAAATGAAATTAGGAAAACTAGTCCCAAAATACTTTTGCTCTTGGGTTCATATGCCATTTTGATGTCTAATGAAATACGCCCCAAAGAGAATCTTTCAAAGACATTCTGCTACAACAGCTTTGGTCAAGCAGCCATGAAAGTAAATTTCAGACTGCCATCACTTTTTAATATCCATGTCACAGGCGAGATTAGACTGCATCCAATTCGCAGGTGTTGATGTTGCATCTGAAGGAGCTTGTAAAATAAATGAATATTACAGTAAAAAGTATCCACAATATAAGTTGTTCCTAGGGCATGAGCAATAACTACCCTGGGACATTGTTCAAGACTACACATATTTTTACCATAACCTTCAACTTCCTGCCTACGCTCATCCTTTTTTAAAATTATAAAATCATTATGCCCAGGAATGTGTCCTGCCGAGCAATCTATAACCTAAGAATATTAAATGTGGTAAAATTATTTGTTTTGTTATATAGCAGATAAAAAACTTTAGTTCTATATACACTTATTATGCATTTTTAATTCCACGGTTTTTAAGCAAAAAAAGCGACACAAAGCCTTTGCTGTACAGACCACAGCAAGCCCAATAAACATATGTAATTGACATATCTAAAGACAATCTTCATCTGAATTAAAAAAAAACCACATTAACCCCTTAAGAATGATGGCTCTTTTACAGTTGAGGATAAGAGTCTTCATCCAACAATATATATATATATATATATATACTATATATATATATATATAAAAATTTGTATTTTTTAAACATCCTCTAGTACAGTACACAATAAATCTTAAAACTGAACTAAGCTCCATGTTTGTAAGTTATCTCCCAAGATCATTTACTTGTCTGAAATATTTACCAGGTAAAGCTCTAACACCCATTGTCCCAAAAGGATTTTTTTTTCACCTGGACCCCAAGCTAGACCAAAATATACCCCACCCAAAATAATATTGGATGCAGACATTTCTGATATACATATCTGGGAACTCTCCAGGTATTTAATTGTTATATTTTTTTGTTTTCATTTAAGCAACATGAGTAGAAATCCCATTGGAGTCTTTGTAAATCCCAGAGATAGCTATTGTAACTAAAAGGTTTTCTGGTAAGGTCATGGTGACATCATTGGAGACACCTTAAATATTAATTAATTACTAAATTTGATTACTTTTCATTTTAAGAATTGTGTAAAACTTTCTTTCATCTGCTTGCAGGGATTATTGAGATTAGCCTTCAGTAAAGAAAAAAAAATGCTTAATTGTAGCACTTGCTATGCCCCTCTCGCCAACTCACAGAGGGCATTACAAAGGCAATGAATAAATTAATGAATTGTTATATGGTAAGAACTTATGTGACCAATTCTATAAAAACATAACGAAGCAGTAATAGTAATTTATGTTATGTTATTTAATTGAAGGTTAAAAAGAAATAGGCCTCAGGACTGACCAGGTGCCTCTGGAATCATAAAATGTCACCCTTCCACAATCAGGAGAGTGGAAGAAGCCTCTGGGGAACCATAGCTGGTTCGATTGCCTTCCTTCTAAACATTAATTGGTTATTATTGTGGTTATCACTTTGGTTTTACTACCTGTACAGTAGAAAAGCACAAATGTTCATTAACCGGGCTCTCAACATGGAGGCACAAAGCCCAGCTGAAAGACTAGTGGTTCCACCTCCTGTTTACTCCTCCTCTGTTTCTTAATTCTCTTGTTCTTTTTACTCCCTTAAAATCAACAGTAACCCCCTCTTCTCTTTCTATTTGATTCCCCCTTTTTCCTGCCCCCCCATGAAATCTTGTCCTCTAGTTTTAGGGTCAGATGTTACATAAGATTCCCTGGACACATAGCAAGAGAAGCCCTTTTTGAAGTGTGCTTCCTGAGAGGCATATAACTAACTCCTGCTCCTGTGTCCCTTTTATGTTCAGTTTCAACCAATTTTTTTTTTTAAGTGCCCGTGTGGTTTGGTAGTCTTTGCACCTAGAAGCATGTGGAATGAATACTTTGCTTTTACCTTTTCATTGTATACATCATATGTGTCCATACTTTGCCTTCAACCCTCCTTTAGGTCCTAGGTACACTGCCCTGATACAATGGTACTCTGGCACTCTGCATCAGAAGGCCTCACATGGTGTAACTGACCAAAGTCATGTCACTACCTTGTTGCGGATAGGGAAATAAAATATTCCCCTCATCTCTATGTGCAATTTGTTAAACCAGCAGCATCTTTGCATTCCTTGTGGTCCTACCTAGCATCAGTGTCTCCAAACCTAGCTACCTAGTATTTGTACCACTTTGTACTGAATATGGTAAGGGTTAATAATTTACATTTTGTTGACGCATGTATGGTTTCAAGATCTTGAGCTTGCATGAGCCTAGAAATCCCCCTGCTATTTACTATGATAATTAAATATGATTATACATCAGCTATCTCTATTAGTAATACTAAAGCTGACTCAGCAGTGTTCAATATTCCTATCATATAACTTTTTTTTAAAAAAAATATCTGTTTATATATGCTCTGCTGTTTTTTGGTCATATTATTGGCTCCCCTAGCAGTTGAGCATGATTATTGTAATTACCCATAATATATCAACTAAAATAGGCAAATCACTTATTGAGTTAAAGTAAAGGTGTTATAGGCTTATGATAAAATATTTACTTTTTAATTTCTTCATGATTAATGTAATGGCTTATGATAAGATTAATATGCAATATATAATTATCTATTAAGATTTAGTGTACTCACACTTTCATTTATAATATTGTAAGTATACTACTAGACAGGCCCGGACTGGCCATCGGGCACACCGGGCATTTGCCCGGTGGGCCGGGCCACGGCAGGGCCGCATGCAGCTCCAGGCCCCTACCCTACCTACGATCGGGTCCGCGGCCGCACAGCGTTTAAATAAAACATCGGGGGTTTTTTTTAACTTTATTTAACATCCTCCATGGAGGATGTTAAATAAAGTTGAAAAAAAACCCCGATGTTTTAATTTAAACCCTGTGCGGCCGCAGACCCCTAAGGCCGGCCCTGGTGGGGGCTTCCCGGCCCCGTAGAGCAGGGCCGACCTTTGGGGTGTGCGACCGCACAGGGCGCCACACTCCAGGGGGTGCCAATGCGGCACCCGGCACCCCTCCAGAGACGGACAGTAATGTCCGCCGCTGGAGGAGCAGGCTCGCAAGGGAGCGGTATCGGAGGTCTTTAACAGACCTCCGGTTCCCTTGAGTGATTTTAAGCCGGGTTCAACCCGGCTTAAAATCACTCAAGGGAGCCGGAGGTCTGTTAAAGACCTCCGATACCGCTCCCTTGTGATCCGCCCGGCAACAGCTGCTGTGCGCCGGGGTCTGTTGTCAGATCCCGGCGCACAGCACTGAAGCCGCGCCCACCGCTGTCCTCTGACCCGGAAGAAGAGAAGACAGAAGAACAGAAGAAGAGGAAAAGAAGCTGAAAGAAGAAAGGAAAGGTAGGAAAGCATTAAGTGAGAGTGGATTGGTATATGTGTGTATTAGTATATATGTGTGTATTAGTATATATGTGTGTATTAGTATATATGTGTGTATTGGTATATATGTGTAGATTGGTATATGTGTGGATTGGTATATATGTGTGGATTGGTATATATGTGTGGATTGGTATATATGTGTGGTTTGGTGTATATGTGTGATTGGTATATATG